>JAQGBT010006131.1:0-13071 GCA_034698585.1 Disparrhopalites patrizii
TCAAACTAAAAATACGCAAAAAATTAGTAAAACTAAATGTACGCAAGAAATTAGTCAAACTAAAAATACGCAAAAAATTAGTAAAACTAAATGTACGCAAGAAATTAGTCAAACTAAAAATACGCAAAAAACTAGTTGCTTTCTCCAACTATAATTCTATCACAGTTTATTACAAGAGATTTTACTTATAAAAGTACAGAAATTGGAGGAAATTATTGAATCCAACCAAAAACATTTTCTTTACTCAACTATTACAAGTACAAGAAATACCATTTGCCAGAAAATACGGAGAACTATACCCTTGAAAGGGGAGAAAATTGGAAGTATTAAAAAAAGTGGTGTTTGCATATTCCGAAAAAAAATGAAAAGACCTTTTTCCCTATCTCCATGATTTACTTTCAGTGAACGAATAACAATCTGAAAAAAATCAAATAAAAAAAATCTTCCAATAAAGCCAAGACTCAAATTCCGTGACATTTCCCAAGGAGTAGAGGAAATAAGGAAGAGATTATAGAGGAGAATTTTCGAAAATAAGGGAGTAATAATAATAATCATAGTAAAAGACAAGTCAAGTGGGGAGTGGTGAGAGAGAAAGTCAAGTGTGAAAGTAAACAAGAGGATAATAAGAATCGTAGATACTCAGTCACACACTTACACACACACACCCTCAACCATTCTCGGAAGGCTCATTTTCAAACAATAATATAACACCTTATAAGTGTACCCATAGCCCTTACATGTGGGCGTGAAATCCTCACTAACACACACACACTTTCTCTCCTCATCATCGACTTCATCTTCTTCATCTTCTCCTTCGTCTCCGCCGCCAAGAGCTCCAAAGTGTGAGAATCTCATCTGAACTTATTGGAAACCATATCGTTACCAATTAAAATGTAAATTGTAGCCTACTTGAGTGCTTTCCCTGTGTGTGAGTGAAGAGAAAGGGGAAAAGAGAGAGGGGAAAAGAGTGCGAGAGAGTGAGGGGAGAGTGAAAGTCAAGAGGGATCGAGACGTGACACATCTCAGAGAGAAGCCGCATCTTCCTCACGCTTTCCGTCTTCTCTTCATCATCGTCACACCATCATTACCATCATCCTTCTCAGCATCTTCGCAACCCAGACAATCCATCAGCGTAAGTAGTACACACATTCTCTCTGTACTTGCTCTTTTTTTTGCATTCCCTTACCATATTTTCTCCCTCGGCCCTCTCCGTCCTCTCTCATTCCGGCCTGGAGCAGGAGTACGAGGATGAGGAGAAAGTAAAAAAAAAGAAAGAAGAAAAAACGTGCTCTCAACCATTTTCTTTAGTTATAAAAGGGTTACTTTAAACTTCCAACAATAATTATAAGGAAAAAGACTCTTGGGAGTGACGAAGGTTAGGATGAGAGGGGGCCCGAAAACGGGCACAAGACCACCGACGTTTTTGCACATGGGCTCCAAAAAAGCCCTGGGATGAGGACCAGTAACAACTCCCCACAGAGCCACAGACACTCCAGTGTGCAAAAGAGGAATGGGAACATTGGGAAGTGAGAGGAAAAAAGGAAGAAATGTATTTTATCTTGCAAGTCAGGGAGAAATCGGGGGAATTAGGGAAAGGACGGGGCAGGGAGGCAAAAACCAGTTCAAGATCAACATGAAAAAAAAAGGATGAAGATGAAATGCACTCTTTTAAGCATCCAGGCCGAGAAGCAGCACATGGAGGTAAATGAAGGACAGGGAGAGGAATGAATGGAAAGAAAGCCGTAGAAGCAAAGCGAACGCGTGAGGAGGAAGAACACCGACAGGGAAAAGACAAAAATACTACGGAAACTACGGAAAGAGAAATAAATGAGACGGAAAGGGAAAAAAGAGATAGAAAAACAGTGACATCGAGAGAGACAAGTGTAGTATGTAGTACAGATTAAGCCAGAGCGAGATAAAATATAGGGCGCTGTGTAAGGGAGAAAGAAAGAGAGATGGAAAAGAAGAAAGCGTTTTGGAAAGATAGACGGAAAAGTGAGAACTTACAGAAATAAAGAGAAAATTAAAAAAGCAATTAAAAAAGCAAGCATAAAGCAAGTGGGATTAAAGTGAGAGACCAGGAAAAAGAGAGAACGTTGAGAAAGGAAGCAAGAAAGGAAGAAGTAACGAGAGGAAAGAAAGCGAGACAAGAGAAAGAATGAGAGAGAAAGAAAATAAGCGAGAAAAATAGAGAGAATGAAACGAAAGGGACAAGAGAGACAGAGAGCGACAGCACAAACAGGGTTTAAAAAACTGCAACAAATTGCATGCAAGATAGCGAACGAAAAACAAGAAAGCAGTAAAAGCAAAAGAAAGTGAAAGATATAAAGGAAGGGAGAGAAGGAGACGAACATAGGCAACAGACAATGTGAGAGCAGAAAAAACGGGACACAAGCAAAAATAAAGTGAAACGAGTAAGTAAGAGACATGAAAAACAAAGCCAGACAGGAGTAAATAAAATAAACGCGAGACAAGTGAAAATAAGAGAAAATAAATAGAAAGTCAGATAAGTGAAAATAAGGGAATAGAAAGAAAGTAAGACAAGTGAAAATAAGGGAATAGAAAGAGAAAGCCAGATAAGTGAAAATAAGGGAATAAAAAGAGAAAGCCAGATAAATGAAAATAAGGGAATAAAAAGAGAAAGCCAGATAAGTGAAAATAAGAGAAAAGAAAGCCGGGCGAGAAAAAAATATGTAGTCGGAAAATATGGAATTCACTAGGAAATGGCGAAAGCAGAGGGCAATACTGAGAGACAAATGACAATAAAAGTGGTGATAGAGGGAGAAAAAGCAAGTGAATGTGGGGGAGGGAGGAGAAAGTCTGAAAGATGATCCAGCCCCAAGGATGTGTGAGAAGTTGAGCTTCCGACAACGCTGTTTACTCACCCTCTCCTTGAACATTGACGGCTCTTTAGTAAAGTATACGACTACTACTACAATCTTTGACGATACTAAACAACAGCTGTTCTGTCTCTCCTTTCATTCTCCTCCCTCCTTTAACCCCTTTTCATAAGCCATCCTTTCGCCGTTGTTTGTAACACCCCAAAAAAAAAAAGCGGGCGTTGAGGATCAGTCGAGGGAAAGGAGACCCACCACGTCAACGTTGGTGTACACTTCTCCCCACGGTTCTTTCCTCCGTTTTTTTTTGCTGTGAAAAGTCAAAGTACATCTGTGAATAATCTATCAACAAAACATTCCCCTGACCCTGTGACTACTACACTTTCTTTTTCTCTCTCACAAACAAATCCTTGATGCCTACTACAATCCCAGAAAGAACAGGAGCGCTGGGGTTTCATTTTGTCCCTCAGAAGCTACATTACACACGCATTCTTGAATGAATTAACTTTCCCCGTTTTTTCTTCCATTTCTACCTTGTATTGGTTTTTTTGTGCATGGAAGCATGAAAGTCCCCGTTTGTGGGGGGAAGAATCAATTTCGTAATGGAACCAATAGGATAGAAAAAGGGAGAAAAGTGCGGTTGTCCACGCAAAGGAGTTGAAAAGGGAAATATTGAAAAAAAATACAAGAAACACATTTGTCTCGGGGAAAGTCCTACTATTGAATAGTAAAAGGAATGACAAATGTCACTATGGCCATAGTAACCACAGTCGTATTTAAGCCTTTTTGGTGATATTCTTACACGAACACACAATAATAATATGGAAAAAAACACCGTTACTTTCTCTCAGCGGATGTGACGTCATATTTGAGACAGATGAAAAATTCTTTGATTAATATTTTATTTAATAATGTTTCAAGGCGGGACAGAGAATAGGGAGGAAATGTTGAAAGGTCGTTATTAAACCCTTTTTGAAAGAATGTCATTGAAACTAGGGAAATAATAAATATTATTTCCTTCCTAATTTCCTTCACTCTTTACCCGTCCTCAATTTTCTTCAATTCCTTCAACAGTCGGAAGAAAGTACTTCAGTAATCTTCAAATCTTCGTGGAGGAGGGAAAGGAGAGAGAGAGAACTTGAAGGGGATCAAATCTCTCTGAAGAAGTGTGTAGTATTTGCCCCTACTATCTGTAGTACTACTTTTACTCCTTGAAGAAAAAAGGGCGCCAGATATTAAAAACCTGCACTGGAATAAATCATCAGAAAAAACCATCATGTTCCTCCATAAAAACTATTACAACTACGATTATTACTTCTCAAGGATACTCCGCACCAAGAGAAGGGTGCTTGTATACTATAATTTCCTTCCTATTATTTATATTGTGCTATGAACAACAATTTATTTGTTTTTTTTTAAAACTATTTTTTTTAATACGGAGAGAAACATTATTTTTTCAATTGTTCCTACAGAACATTTCAACAAGTTTTTCTATAGGCAACAATTTTTTCTGTCTTGATAGTTTTTTTTCTCTCGTGAGTTTTTTCTCGCTCAGGATAGTTTTTTCCCCATTCCAATATTTTTTTCTCCCTCCCGTAGTTTCTTTTCTCTCATAGTTCCCAACTTTGTTCAGGAAGGTGAAAGAGCATGAGAGTTGGCACAAGTGGTTTTTAAGAGGGTAATAAAAGCAAAAGGGACAAATACGAGGACAGAGATGAGCTGGAAGCACTAGCTCAGAGCTCTTGAGAAATTTGAGATATATGTCGAGACACATGTATCAATTTATATCCTTGTTATTGCTACATTCCCCGTGTTTACCTCCCAATAGGAATTCTTTCGAACTTCTGAAAGAGACTTTGGACTCTAAAACAATTGAAAACATTTATTTCAAGTGTACTCCTTCCTCCAAAAAGTCATAGGTACACACTCACACATCAAAAAGTCACATTTTAACATTTTTATTTCAAAATTCCAGGAAGTGTATATTTATATTATACTTCGGAACGAGCATTTTCCAAATTGTGGAAGATTTGTTTGAGTGGTGTACGCTAGGAGAATTACCAGGAATGTCACCAACGTTGAGGCGTTTACAAGAAAGGGAAGGAATTAGATTTGGTCAGAAAAGCCGAAAATCAAAGGTCAGGAGATTTTTTTTTAAACAAATGTCTCCTCATTTGACATCATGTAGTATCTATTTGTATCAACAGAGAAACGCACTGTTGGTTCTAGGAGTTTAGCCCTCATTGTTCCACCCTGGATTGAGGGGGGCAAGAAGAAAAAAGATTAAAGGGGTGGAACCTTGAAATATTCCTTTGAACGACGAACGCGCAAGAAACGGCGAAATACTGTTCTTACACAACCAACCTGCCCCACATTTGTTTCCCCGCTTCAATGAATACACAGAGAGAGAGACAGAGGAAAAAACAGAGGGAGGGAGAGAAATACAGAGACAGAAAGGATGGGTATAGGAGGGGGAGATTCGGATGAAAAATTCCATGATCAAAAGACATATTACTATGCGGTCTCCAAAAGAAAAATTGTCTGGATAAGGAGACTGTCGTCTCCCCCACATTTACCTTGGAATAGTGGAAGCCTCAAAATTCCCCAAAAGGTATGTCAGGAATTGGGATGTGCAATGTCTGTCGAGAAGGAGAGAGAGAGAAAGAGAGAGAAAGAGATTCCTCTGCTACTGTTTCCACTAGTTACGATACACACGCACAAGAGCGTGTCTGAAAAGCCGCGGAAAATCCCATTTATTCCTTTTGTTCAATCACGCGTGCATCTATGTATTTTGTTTCATAAATAGTCATTCAATTGAACGCCTTCAATAACAACGGTCTCTTCTTCCTCTCCCCCCTCTAAGTATTATAATTCCCCAAATGAGTTTATATGACACATTCGAGTCTAGCTATTACTTTGTTTATTAAACAATTACATCAACATGGGTGCAAAAAATAGGCGTCCTCTACGCTGGCCTCTTTGTCTCTCTTGCTTACTTCTACTGGTGACTCTCAAGAATGTTTTTCTTGGTTTATTTCACTCTCTCTCTCCCTTTTCTCTCTTTATCCTTTCCCTCTTTTACGTCTCTTTTATTCTCCGTTCTCTCGACCTCCTTTCTCTCTTTCCCTTCTTCATCTCTCTCTTCTTCCTCTTTCTGTCTTTGTTCTCTACCTTTCTTTTCTCTCTCGCCCTTTTTCTATCTTTTCTCTCTCTCTCCTTTCTCTCTTTTTTCTCTCTCCCTCCCTTCTCTCTCTTCCTCCTTTCTCTCTTTTTTCTCTCTCCCTTCTTTCTCTTTTCTTTCTCCCTCCCTCCTTACTGTCTTTTCTCTCTCTCCCTCCTTTCTCTCTTTTGTTTAGCTCCCTCTTTCTTTCTCTCTTTTTCCCTCCGTTCTGTCGCTTTCTTCTCTCTCCGTTCTTTCTCGTTTTCACTTTTCTCTGTCTCTCCATCCTCTTTCTCTCTTTCACTTCTTCCAGCCTCTCGATCCTTTCTCTTTCACTTCTATCAGTCTCTCGATCATTTCTCTCTTTCACTTCTTTCTCTCTCTCTTCCTTCTGTTTTTCTCACCTTTCTCTCTCTTTCGTTTCGGTTTCTTCTTTCTATTTCGTCTTTTTTCGTTCATTTTCACTATCTCTTGTTTTTACCATTCTCGCCCATCCTTCGCTTCCTCTTTCTCCGTCCGTTGTCTTTCTCTTTACCTTCCTTGGCTTTCTCATTCCATTGTATCTCTTTCGCTCTCCATTCTTATTTATTTCTCACTTTCTTCTTTCTCTTCCTCTCTCGGTCTTCCTTTTTCCCTTCAATGTCACGTTTCCTATCGTTCTCGTTAGATTTCATTTGTACCCACATTCTCCTAACAATAATTCTCTGTCTTCAAGTGTCGTTGGATGTCTGCATGAATATAGTTTTTTTTAACCCGGACACAACTCCATACAATCCACTCCAATTATTCATTCTACATTTCTTATGTTCTTATCTATGGAGAATTTGAGGGAGAGCGGCAGGTGTAGCCAGGAAACAACTGATCAGCATGGAAGTATCCAGTTGATAAGGAAATCCTCCACTCTCTCATTCTATTCTCTCTCATTCTCGGAATTCTAGCTCATTTCCTCACGGCTGAGAGTACTTTGCTACTTTGCCTTGTCTTTATTCTCCCAGTTTTTTCCCTGTCTCCCTGTCTTTCCTTGCCGTTTTTCCTAATTCCTTCTATCTCTCTTGGGATGGTTTGAGTAATCAAATATGTAGACACATGCTCTGCGGTTGCATGTGTACGCCCATATAAGGGAAGAGGAAGAAGTAAAATTTTAATGAGGACTTTCGTTAGTAAATTTGATTTCTTTGTGTGAAGAGTATGGCATGAATTAGATTTGTGGCTGTGTTGGCTGGAAATGCTACAGCTAATACAATGGCTTTTTTTTTTTTTTTTACCGTACACGCACATTCCGGCAAGTGCCACCCTAACGTTTTTCTTACAAGCACCACCACCATGCTCGTCACCCATTGAAAGCGGGTGATTTTTTTTAACTCTGCTGGTATAAGTACAAATACGATTTGAAACCAAAAGAAAATCAAGGGTGGGTGGAAAATAATGTGGGAGAAAGAGAAAGTTTCAGGGGAAGACAGACACATACGGAGAAAGTAGGAGAAAGTGCGTGGGAGGGAGAAAGGAGTTGAATAAGAAAAGGAAGGAGATGCTTTGTGGGAATGCATACTTTTATTTTTCTATTTTCCCCTACATTTTGTAGTTGTATTGAGCCATAAAAGCCCTTCACATGTCTCCAGCTGCGTGAGTGTTGTTTGTTGTACATATCCAAGGATACTTTCTCCTCATATTGTCCTATGTTACCCGGAGATGTTCCACCATTTAAAGGGAGGCACTTCTCAATCTCCCCGAGACTTCCACTCCTTTTTTTTCCACCGTGATAGTGACTGTAGCCAAAGAAGAAGATGAAGTAGTAGGAGAGAAATTGATAGCAAAGAGCTTTGCCACAAGTCGTACTGGTAGCTGGGATGTATTACCGAGGAAAAAAAAACATTCGCAAGAGTTTGTAAACAGAGAAAGTTGTAACATTGTAAGTATGTACGTATACGTATGTTGCCATACGTAAGAACTTGGCTTGTCTCCCTTTTTCGGATGACCAAAAAATTTGAACAACAAACCACTGGAACAACTGTATATATATATACATAATATGTACATACATACATGGAAAAAACTTTTCCTTTTTTGTACTTCTCCTTCTTTAACAGAAACAAGGAGAGGAGGAAGAGACAAGGATCAGACAAAGCCCTGGACTTAGCCTTTACATTCATATTAAATAGGAAAGGGCAATAGAGGAGAGAAGGAGACAGAGAGTGACGTAGGGACAATGTGAGTAGTGAAAAGTGGTTTCACCTTCTCCCAATTAATCCTTGAGAGAGACGTTAATAACTTTAATTGACAGTACAACAGCAAATAATTGATGAATAATTAGTCTAGGAATAAATAGGACACCTGTAAATATGGTTTAATTGTAAACTTGTACATTCATTTCCTATTATGAAATAGCAAAGAGAGGGAAGAAGAGGCCAAAACCAATTTCCAGGGGAAAGTGTGTGAAATCCAATGAATTACACCTCCTCAATTAATTTCTATATACATAACCGTGAAAAGCTTGACTGGCATGGTTGACATTTATTGACGTAATCATTTGAAGAAGGACTAGAGAAAAACATACAAATAGCGTCAAATACACAGTGTGCAAAAATCCCTATACAAAATTGCATATCTGTGCAAAAAAAACAAGAACTTACTAAAAATGGGGGAAACCTCTCCAGTTGTCAAAGAAATGTCGAGGGAGAAAAGGTAAATGAAAAGTGCGAAACTTGTCTCAAGGTGAGAGCTTTCTTATAATGTCCTACGGAAAAAAATAGGAAAGAAAGATAAACACACGCGAAATACGAAGGAAGATAGAAAGGGTATAACATCCAAAAGAGGGGAAGCTACTTCTTTGAGGAAAAAGTTCATTTTCTCCCCTCAAGAATTTGTCAAGAGAATCGGGCATTGTCATCCCCCGAAAAAAAAAGTCTTTCCTTCCAGCTGCCCATATATACATGTAAGGGAGGAGGAGAAGAAAAAGGGAAGAAAGAGAAAAGAGAGAGAGAGAGAGAGAGAGAGAAAGAAGGAGGATTTAATGATGTACGTCAAGTTGAGACGCTTTCCAGGTTGTTGCAATTTAGTGAATTTTTTTTCCACAGTCTCTGCTCGTCATCCATCATTCCAATCTCTCGATAAGTCCGCTCCATCTTCATCCATTGGGGTCCAAGGTGTGAGGAGGGAAGACATTTATATCACTGTGTACACATTCCCTATATAACCTCCCAAGTTGTAAAAGATATCTTTGTACATAAAAAAAACATCATCCCCACTATAACGATAGCACTATCCCCCCCCCAAAAAGGTATTATCATCCTCCCTCTCGTCATACCCTCAACGCCAGACAAAAGGAAAGAAATAGAGGATAAAAAATAATAAAAAGGAAAAAGAAGAAGGAAAAAATCGCCCCATCAAACGACTAAATATCACCCAAACCACACCACTGTGACAACCGCCACTACCACAGCGAGGGAGGAATAAAGGGACTTTTGGCACGGGGAGGGAGAAAAAGGAGACGAAGAACTGGGAGAGAATCCTCGAAACAAGAGGGAAAGAGAGAGATTGTGTCGCATTTCTCTACTTTTTCCTCACAAAAAACTCCTAGACCACAGAGTCTGAGAGAGAAAGTGAGGGAGAGAGAGAGAGAGAGAGAGAGAGAAATAGTTGTTCCATCACCAACATCTACAAAGGTGTATTTGTAACTTTTATCCCGTGAGTAGTCGGCAGCCGCCACCAATACCACAACACCAGCCCCAACCAACAACATGACAAGGGACGAAGAAGAGGAATTGTATCTCAACTCCGAGTTAATCTTGACTTCTTCTCCCATCCCTCTTTCACCCTAAGGTAAGGACAAATTTATTTTCTCTACTTTTCCCTTTTTTTTTGTCCATGTTTTATACCTATAAAAAAATTGCATACCTACGTAGGGACGACCATATAGAGTGCCATGTATTTCCATCACTCTTCCAATTACTTGGAGAGGAGAGAGATTTTCCTCGAGATGGATTTGATATACACAGGGAATTTCACAAGTAAATTAAGCTCCGCATTAGTTCTTCTACACGCATCCTCACCTCTCTCCTTTTCCTCATGGCATCTTATACGATGCTATACTATACTACAATATACTGTATGAGGGACGACCTTGTAAAAAAAGCCTATCTGGACTCTCCAGAGAGCTTTGTTGATCCATAGACATGTATGGGTTTTGAAAGTACTTACAACACTATCAATTCCACATCAGGGGATGTACACACATGTGAGTCTTTACCGGGAGCTTTGACAAAATTCCTGAGCTTATATAAACCTCTGGATATATATGTTGGGATAAATTGTTCAAATTTTATTTTTCCTCCCACCACTGACTTGCAGGGTTGTGGGGGGATACAACGGAATTAAACATGGTGAAATATAACTTACCTCTGCATATAGATACAGAGGAAATTTTTGGGTTTGAGAATCTCAGTTCAAACTAATCTGAAGCTTGAATCTCATTTCTCCGGTAGTATTTTTATTTGCAGTGATTTCTGAGTTTTAATGAAGAAAAGTGCCATGGTTCAACCAAGATTTTACATATAAATTTTAAAAAAGTACAAATAGTGAAATCCTGTTTTTTCAATGTTGTAAATCATTTCCAAGGAGCGGTTAGAAAACACACGTGGAGAGATAAAATAATTTTGGGAAATATCGAAGGTCATACTCCTTCATTCTTCATTCCGTTCACGGTAGTCTGAACGAACTTTGACAGAAATGGGACACAATCAAAGTTGTAGGGGGAAAAGGGGGATAAAAAAAGGGGAAAGGGAGAGAAATGGGAGAAAAAGGGAAAAAATGAGAAAAATGGGGTAAAAAGAGGGAAAAGGAGTAAAAAAGGAGAAATTTCTCTCGCCCCATTTCCTGTCTCGGGCGGCGTGTGTGTGTCTTTGTAATTGCTTTACAGCATTCAACCACTGCCATTGAAAATAAAGTGTCAAGCTGTCGATGGCGGGCCAATTACGCAATTACCACTGGCCCCAAAATGAAGGGGTAATGACAACCTATAAATAAATTTCCCATGAGAATTACCGACTATTACATTTTCTCTGACCTACCTACTACAACCACCTTTCCCCCCCCCAAAAAAAAAGCTTCCATCAAGCTCCCCGCCTCACTTTTCGGGATCTCTAAAGCGGGAGCAAAAGATTTTTTTCCCCCTACCTTTGTTCCTACACGTAAACACATAATAGATATTCCCTTGTAATATTAGACGTCAGGTACATTCTTTCCCTGTAGACAAAAAAAGGAAGGTATAGACGAACCTTTTTTGGTCGAGACTTGACGAGAAAGGGAATACAGTAGGAGAAAGTGCTGGAGGCACTTATCATATCCGCATAGACACGTGCATATTTAATCGTGTGTACAGATACTCGCTTGATTATGTGTGGGGAAGTAATTACCAAGGCCAAAAAACACAATGAACATTATTTATTCGCACCCCACACAATGTTTATGGGTATCAATATCGAATTCCCATTACGGTTGTCAAAAATCAAAGTAAATACGCCCACTGATTCCTCTCCACACTAGTTTTAGCCGGCCGTCATGAATTTGGAATGAGAACAAAAAAAAACAGAAAAAAAAAGAATTCAAAAAGAGAGCACGAATAATGGAGTTAGAATAGGAAGGTCAGGTATAGCGGGAATCATGAACAATTAATATAATCACCTAATGAAAACTGATAAAAAAACGGAAATATCTTAAAGAATAATACTGCCAAAATACGAAGAGTACTATTACTCGATAGAGAGAAAGTGAGGATCTGAAAATAACAACAAAGTTAGCAAATTTGAGGGACAAATGTGAGCCAAATATTCAACAATAAAGAAATCCATGAATGGATAAAGAGAAGAAAATGCAATAGAGACAAAAAGTCGGCCACAATGAATACAAGAGGTAGGCAGAGAGACGAGAGGATACACCGAAAAAAAAAGAGAGATGCGATACCCAAGAAAAATGCGATAAAAAAGAGAGACGAGATAACTGTAGTATTACGATGAAAAAATGGAGAGAGACGAACATAGCATGATAAGAAATATTTATACTGGAAAATGCAAAAAAGAATTAAAGGGATAAATAGAGAACTGTGAGAGAATGAAGAGTCAAAAAGAAAAAGGCAGAGGCAAGAGCAACATAAAAAAGGAAGAAGACAGCTACAATTAAAAAATTAAAGAGAAGAGCAACGAGAAAGACGAAGAGAAAATGTAGAAAGAGATCAAGAGTGACAAAGATAACCTAACAAAATGAGACATACACCGAGACCTTCAAAAGAGAAACACGGACAACAGGGGAAAGTCTGAGAAATATCGCATGAAAACAAAATGGAAAAAGATAAATAGAAAGAGAGACAGAGAGAGAGAGAGAGAGAGAGAGAGAAAGAAAGGAAAACAGAAAGTTTGTCATTAAATTCCCCCTAAAATGCCCAGCCCTCCGTTGTGCACATCATAGCTCCACACACACACCGGCTTGTAATCACTCACTCCTACTGACTACTGACGGTGGTATGAATTACCGCCTAAGTGCCAGGACACATGCACTCTTTAACACAGCTACAGTATGCCTTTGCATGGCATGAATATACATTCTCCTATTATGTACGGCCACATGTATAGATACATATATGCAATATACATCACATCCCTTGTAGTACACTTTCTCCACGGGGGAAAAAGGGACTACTACCATTTAATGGTGGTCCTACATGTGTGTTGCAGCTGTATAACTATTAGATATGGACATACACACGTTCACTCCAAACTCTATATCCCTCCTGTAGGGGTTGGGAATTACGAATAACATCAAAAAAACATTTTTTCTCTCCCTCGTAATATCCATCCCATCACATACTTTCACACAGAGTGAAAGTGTGTGATAATAGGGAAATATATGACTTAGAGCCGAAAACATCCATCATGATTGAGACATGGTCCCAAGAGTTAATAATTGGATGCATATATTTCCTCCTTTCACCCTTTCCCTCACTCTCTCCCTTTAATTCTCTCTCTCCCTCTCTCTCTCCCTTTCTCTCTCCCCCTCTCTCTCCCTTTCTCTCTTCCTTTCTCT
>JAQGBT010006132.1:0-13069 GCA_034698585.1 Disparrhopalites patrizii
GTCATCATAAATAAGTGGAGATAAGTGCACTGCAACTCACACGTAAGAAGCACAAGAGAGAGAGAGAGAGAGAGAGATTCAGGTGCTGTAAAGAGAGGAGCACACGCTCCCAAACCACTCATAAAGTTCCCCAACATATAAGCCAAAAGAGGGGAGAGAGAGAGAGAGAAAAATGTACTCAGAGGTAATAATAAACACTACGTAATTACTGAGACGTAAAAGCTATAGTCACAGACGGGAAAAAGGACAGGGAGTAGTAGTGCATTCTGCCGCATTTCATTTCCCTTTCTTTTTCTTTCCATTCCTATGCACAATATGTATGTGGTAGGAAATATAAAGAGGAAAAAAGACACATGCACAATAGTCATCCAGGGAATTCAAAGGACTTACACACACTTTGTAGTGCCAGATTATTATTATCATTATTACTACAAACTCTCCTGCAAGTCACTTTTCTATGCGAGAAAAAAGGAAGAGAGAGAGAGAGAGAGAGAGAGAGAGAGAGAGAGATTGTGCACAAAATGAATCCCTCCATTTTGATTATGGTCCTGGCACGACCTGACGTCAGGCTATGTAAATACTCTCAAGTAACTAATATGAAAAGCCACAAGGTTATGTTTTACCTACACTCACTGAGCCAGTCTGTGGTGCGTGCATAATTTATCACTGCTGAAAAGGAGGAGGGAAAAAAATGCATTCCAGAAAAGAATGCATTTTCTACGGTTAAAAAGGCCAACAAGAAACATCAGGGTGGTAATAGTAATAATAAGAAGCATGTTCTACTGGCACAATCCTGCAAAAAAAGGGAGAGTATATCATAAAGTGTGGCTTAATAAGAACATTTATCATCTTCCTCCCCCCCCACCCGCCGCCGCAAAAGAAACTTGTGTTTTGTAGGAAACTGTGAACATCTTGGCAGGACCACATCTTGGGGATTTTGTGGCGGGGAGGCAGTTTGAGAGGAATTCGCTATTGTTTAAATTATTAAATCCATCCAAAGGATCAATCTTTATATCCTAATCCGGGGTTGCGGGATGACATGTGGAAAATATCTTAGGGAATGACGAAAGGGTTGTGGATTTTGTGGGCAAAAAAAAACAGTTATAGAATATAGCGATTATAGAAAAAGGCTTGAGGTTCAAAATGGAAAAATCTCTTATTTGTATTCCAATTCTCTCTGTCCTTTCCTTGCCTCTCATTTGCTTCGTCTTTAAATAGTTCTTTTCGGAGTGATTCTCTCTTTCTGTAAGTCTCTCTATGTCTCATTTTGTAATTTTCTCTTCGTCTCTCTCTCTCTCTTGCTCTCTCGTCTTATCTTCCTCTCATCCAGGGGAAAACAATAGGATCAAGTGAATGAGGGAGAGGAGGAAGAATGTGAAGCACGCCAGAAATGTACACCTATATAATGTAATGTATATCCAATCCACCCACGGGACACCGAAGAGAGGCGTGTCACCTAATTCCCAGCCCACTCATTTTACCCTTAAACTCGTGTTTGATCACTCATTTCTTCTCTCTCTCTCTCTCTCTTTCTCTCCCTTTCTTTCTCTTTTTCTCTCTCTCCCTCTCTGTTTTCTCTCTTTCTCTCTGTCCTTCTCTCTCTTTCTCTCCTCTTATCTTCCCAAGCGTTAGCACAAGTCATCATACAATAAGTGCTTCACTTTTCCCCCTATGTTTTGTAACAGGCTCCCTTTTCCTACGTAGATATAGATCGTCATGAAACGTATGTATGTATACACACGAGAGCCTTATCATAAACATCATCTATGTAGCTGCAACAAAGGAGGAAAAAAAAGGAAGGTTCACGGAAGTATTTATTTATGTTATTTATTTTTACAACAAATACTAAAGAGTCATATGAACTTGTAAATAATACAAAGGGATCTCCTTTTAAAAAAAATTTCTATAGGCATTGAAACGAGAAAAAAAAGGAGGGGAAAAAATGATCATTTTTTGTCCAAATTACTTATTCTAGTGTATTAAACAATAATAATAAGTAGAATGCACAAGTCTATCAGTAACAGGTAGGTGGATTAGCGTGAGTCTCAAGGGCTTTGGAAATGATGGTGAAGGCATGGTACTTATGTACACTTCTTGTATTTACACAAACAAAATGGTCTGTCCTAATATTGCCAATGAATTTTTTTTTTTGCTTCCATTTATATCATAATATCAAATGACGTAGCCGAGTTGCACCAAAGCTCATGGTTGTCACAATGGACTAAAAGACACCACTTGGGAATGAAGCAAGACAAGGGGGAAAGTGATGGTATAAATACAATAGTAAGCATTTTAATGCCAACAAAATGGCAAATACTTAAAGAAACAAAACATATACAAAAACATTCTATAATTTTCATCAAAATTATCAGGAAAAAACTAGAACGAATTTAAAAACATTTAATAATTCCCACAATCAAATTACTCTCGCCCCAATAATTATAATACAGATTACGTCCAGGACGAAAAACGTAGGTAGACTGGTAGTATTCATGGCCTCAGAAATAGCCTTTCGCAGCTTATGATTTCATTGTCCATGACACTCTCATGATTATAAACTTTGTACCACTCCTCCTCTACATCATAATGACAGTGGCACTTATTTTCCCAGCCAGTGTACACAGCTTATTATTATCTACTCCCACCCATCATCCTACCAGTCCGTGCTCCCGTGACAATCCACGTGGATTTACCAAGAGTCCTCCCAGCACCAAACACACGGACAAAATCTGGTTCCCCAGACAGTACATGAAGGCTTACACGGAGGACGAGGAGGATGCTTAAGAAATCATTGTCATTATCACCAACAAACCAGAAGATTGTGTCATGCACACATGGGAAATCCGAAGGGGGTGATACCACCATGTCTATTCACACAAGGAAACTTCTACCGTCCATTTCTCTTGCCTTTTATATGAAGCAGGTCAACAGCACGGAATTTAATTTTAAATACTCCGCAGATGTGTACGCTCGGGCAAGGAAAAAGGGAGGAAAGGAGAGACAAACAGGAGAGAGAAATATAGGGAAATGCAGATCAAGGGAGAGAAAAAGAAAAACAGACATGAAACGAGAGAGAAAGAGAGAAACAGAGAAAGAAAGAGAAGACACGAGAGAGAAAGAGAGAGAAAGAGAGAGAAAGAGAGAGAAAGAGAGAGAAAGAGAGAAAGAGAGAGGGATAAAACGCGAGAGAAAGGGAAAGAGATAAAACGACAGAAAGAGAGTGGCAGAAAGGGTACGAGAGAGACGACAAGAGAGATTTCCTTTGGGAAGAGCAAGCGAGACTGTTCATTGTAAATACAATAAAATAAGACCTGAACCCCAAGATTATACACCGACAGTATGAGAGTGAAAAAGAGTTATGGAGTGAGAAAGAAATTCCGTGAATAAAAAGCTGGGGTCTCTCTCTCTCTCTCTCTCTCTCTCTCTCTCTCTTCGTCTCTCTATCTCGCTGCCTCTCCTTTAGCCATCAGTAGGTGTTGTTCATCATTGGTCTGACAAGAATGAAGCGGAGCACACACACACTATTTACACTGAAATAGGCTTTTCTCTCCATAATTTCTCTCCATCTCTCTCTCTCTCTCCATCCTAAAAACCGCCCGGATGCTCCAGAGAAGAGGAGAGGGTAATAATAATAGAGCACAAGTGGCGGTGGTGGTAATAATAGTAGTCACGGTAAACCATGGAAAGCAAAGAGAGTCCTCCAGTCACTCAACTCAAGAGAGGGGAAATTCCCCCCACCCTCCACCCTTTCGTCCTTTTAAATACCAACTAAGTATCGGGCTTAGACTTTGTAACAGTACATAAATAAAACACCCCCAGGGCGGAATTACACACTCAATGTGCAGCCTCACAATCATTATTAAGTCTCCTTCCCTGACACACACACGGATCTTCCTCGACCTGGTGAACCTTTCTCTCTCTCTCTCTCTGTCTCTCTCTCTCTGTCTCTCTCTCTCTACATATTTCTCCAGTGTTGAAGCTGATCGTTATTATTATGATTCGCGCTTGACACCCCACAAAAAAAAGTGACTGCAATTTTGGAACCGTTCGTATGCGTCCCCACACCATGGCAAGGGTATTTACCAGTGGTCAAATGATCTTTACCAAGGTAAAAGGACATTGGAGAGGGAAATTGTAGTAGGAGAAGGACGGTGTAGCATAGTAGGGAGCTATTATGGTTGGGGGGAAAAAAGCACGGCATATACTGGAGAGTAAAGAACATTATTACTTTTACGTCCTTAAAGGCTCATGCATGAAGCACATTCAAGCCTCTCTATAAACCATTCTTTGGAGTATGAAAGGAGGGAAGCATCCACGCGTCAAATCAGCGCTTCCAAAAAAAAAAAGAGCTTGAAGCTTCAGATCAAACCACCATCATCATCAAGAGAGATACATCTGGTTAGACACTCTTTACTATTGGACACGCAAACTGAGCCGATGATAGGCATTATTACGCATAGATACACTGTATTCCGACTTGTTCTCCCAAACAACTGCCACTGCCAGGACTACACCGCTGTCTAGATACTAACAGTATGAAAATTAAATGAGAGAGGAACAAAAAAAAAAGATGCAAAACCCCCTTCAGTTCTATCCACAGTGTGGAACTGATGATGATGATTACGGCGGCCCCTTCCATTTCTAGACCCACTTCGTGAGGACATTAAACATTGCCACCACCACAAGCCCTATTAACTCATGTATGTACCAGTCCAGTCCATTATGATGTTATAACATTTTGGAGGGAATAAAAAAAAATCCTATGAATTTTGTATCACTTTTAGAATTAAAAAAAAAATTGGAAGGCATTTAATAACATATGTACATACGTGCCTACCAGAGGCATTGTAATGCTATAGGAGAGCTGGTCAACAATTGCTTCAGAATGCTCAAGAGCCAGTAAAGCATGTACGGATGTGTGCTTAAAAATACAAATACTAACAATGATGGGGGGAAAAATGCTGGGCAAAGTACTTGCCATTGTTGGGCGTACTTATGTATGTTACTTCTTCTCTCGCACAAGGTTACAGGACTGGAGCCGAAAGGGTTGAGAGAGGCAGTCAAAGAGAGAGAGAGAGAGACAGAGAGAAATATCTCAACCTTTGTAGTTACACTCTTATATAAATCCTATATAACTTATAGAAACGTACTTTATATGCATTGTAACCATGCCCCACTAGCACCGCTGCACAATTGCTCCACGCAGATTTTTCAAAAGCACCACAACACCTTGTGGAGCTTATTACGCAGAGATGCATGTAGATGTATACATTTATATTAAAAAAAAGAGAAGCATTTCACTTACACACACCATCTAACAGTTATGATATTTTTTGAACACCAATGACATTTACTTCTAGGAGGAAGAAAGGGGAAAAAAGGTATGGAAGGACAATAACAAGTTTTTCAAGTGTTGTACTTCATCATTTGGAGTCGAAACTCACTTTTTTTTTCGAATAAAAGATTCGCAGTTAATTTATATTCCAACTTTTCCCCAAACCATTCGCTGTCCTAGACACTTTTCTTGCATTTCCTCCCACAATTTTATGAACAAAAAAAAATTGGAATTGTAAAAAAAACATTTTTTGTTTCCTGTACAAGTATGTTAGGAATAAAGAGACTGTTTGTCCAAAGATTTGAACCACGGGATCCAGTGTCATCAGGAAAAGTGTGACCATATACGGAGGATGAGAAATCATTAGAAAAATATTTTATTGTAGTAGGCCACTATAGGAGTGAGTGTACATATTGTTGGTTTGGGGGGTTCCATTTAATTTCTGGGCAGGTATAGAGAGGAAAATACACGTGCATATTTTGTCCCAACCCATATTATTATGAGGGGCCAAAGGACAATATGGTTTTGGACGGGATCACACCAACACCATTGTTATGACTATTATTAATATGAGACTTATAAGGCAACAGACACGGTAGGGATGTACATGTGTATTTTTTTTCATCTGGATTTCTGACCGGGGGAAAATAGAGGCAACGAGAGAGAGAGAGACAGTGAGAAATCGGGAAAAAAGCCGACAGAAAAACCAACTAGTATAAACTCGAGCCCCCAACCATCTAAAATGCTTAAAATGAAATGGTGAACCTAAGCGTGTCTAATCCGTTTTGGATCCTCTGCATTGAGCGATGAATGTAATGTGACGGGGGCTTTTGCATTTTACCAACTCCAAAGGATATAGAGTTCCCTCCATATGCACGTAAATCTCCACATTTGTACACACACAAGCCTGTCCGTTGTCACCTTTTTCACATGTGTGCGTGGGGACGTCGGTTTAACAGGCATTTTTTCCCTTCTTGGAAGTTTTGCCTCTTTATAAAGTTGTTGTTACCGAGAGCTTCAATCATGATTTTGCCTATTTGTATGCCAAATCTCAAAAAATAATATATATACATACGCGGATGACACCTGAGAAGAGAAAAAAAAACCACGGTGGATTTCATCACATCCTCTACAAGATTGTTATCATCTTGCCATCCACTTATCACTATTGTGCTAACCCCAAAGATGACACACATCCACATGTGATGAGCCATGTAAAAATGGGGGGGGGGAATACGTGCCTAGGTAACTATCAGCCATTAAAAAAATGAAATCCTTCACAAGAAAGATGACCATTTAACAATAATACACTTGATGATTCTCCCATCAAAATAGATTACCTTCTGTTTTCGTCTAATTTTGTGCTTTGTTTTTTTTTTTAAATCGAAATCTCTTTCAAGCTGTGAATCAGCGGTCAACTGTTTTTGTACCAGAATAATAAATGAGGACCCAATGGGGCTTTTTTTCTGTATGGATTACTAATCAGAATTATTATTAGGGACAATTTCCCCTTTTTTTATTCAATGTATTTTGGTGCATTTCAAAAATATCAAAAGGAAATGTTTCTCAATCAAATGAGAGAGAAAAAAACTGCGTGTAAATTGTCACTTTTAAATGAAACATCTTATTTTCTTTTTTTTTCCTCCTCTTATTCTTTCTCACCCCCAGCAATCCTCACATGATCAAGAAACTTTCAAAGGAATACTTACAGCGGGAGGAGGCAAGGCAGAGAGACAGAGAGAGAGAGAGATCGAGGAAAGCTGCAGAACACAGACGGCATGCAAATGAGAATAAATTACATATTTTCCCCTCTCCTTTTGATTTATATTTGAAAATTGCAAATAAATTATATCGGTACCCCAACCCTACCCTCATCATTAAAAGTAACTTTCATCGTTGGAATATTGCTACATTATTATTATCAGCATCAAAAAAATTTTTTTCTTTGTTATTAACCAAAAAAATATTTTTTGTTTCATACAATTTTCCTCTCTTACCTCAGTCCTTTTTTCAATCATCTCTACTTCTCTTTTTCCTCTCTCTCCATCTTAAATCTAGCACTCTCCTTTTGACCCCAGTCAATAATAAGATAACAAATAATGATAAATAGTTTGGAGAAGCTTGTAGTCTAGTTAGTGTACAGATTTACTAATAAGCTACAGTCATTATACCAAATATTGCGAACTATCATCAACATCATCATTCTTCTCTCTCTCTCTCTAGCTTGATCTCTCTCTCTCCTTCATTTTAATTCGAAACACATGTGTGTAGAATGTCCACCAGGCAAAAGACTATCTGACTCCTTGGATCACGAGTAAAAAACTATTAGACGAGAAGAACCTCCTTGAGTTGACAGTAATACGAATGAAAGTATGTAAATAGTCTCTCCATTCTTCTAATCAAGTCAATACATTTCACCAAAAAAAAAATGCGTTCCTTAAAATATGTAAACAAATACATCTAATTGCTAAATTCACTTCCCTTTTCTGAATATAAAACATTTTAAAAAAATGATGCAAAATCAAGGAGATTCCAGTACCTCCTTCTTTGTCTCTTTAATCTCATCCCTTCCTACGTCATGGCAAGATTAGCACAGTGGAAGGAAAAGTGACAAGGTGACAAATGACACACCTTCCTCCTCCTCCACTTGGCACCAATTGATCAGAGTGAAGGTACTTTTTGATATCAATTCCCTTCAGATAAGTTCCTGCCTCCAAGTATCTCCATTTTCCCCAGTTTCCTCCACTAAAGTAGCTCCCTCTGAGTGCTTTTATTTAACGGGAAAAATGCATTTTGTACGAGGAAGAGTTTTTTAGTACGACAGAGATGTTATTTCGTATGAGAAAAATTCTTTTTTTGCACGGAAAAAAGTTTTTTTTTTTTGTATGAGAAAGATGTTTTTTGTCCGGGGAAGAAGTGTTTTAGGATGAAAATGGAGAAAAAACAAAATGGAAGAAGTAAAGTACTCGATTTCCATTAGTCGTAGTCACTGTCAATACCTACATCGTCCTATACATGTGAGGGGAAGAGGTTTTGGAGAAGGAAAAAGAAGGAGGACGTCTATTGATTTGATCTCATTGACACTTTATCAAACACACGCACTCTTTTAATGCTGCATTTTTCCTATCCTACTCCATTGCTATACACTATAGGAAGGGAGAAAAAAAACTATTATTATCGGGGGTGATCGTGACGAATGGGGTATTTGCACTGCCTAGTTGACAACAATACCGTAGCTAATAGTGAGCATAGAGAGGACCATACAGATCAAATGAGCTGATTGATTGATTGGCTGACACCAGACTTCTCTCTCACCCTGTACTTATGTATTTCCCTCTCGTAGACATGGCTGTATATATGTATACGTATGTTTGGCTGTATGTAAGTCCTTCATATGCACATACGGACTCCGTCATGTCCTCGACAATGTCTCTTGGGTTGATTATCCGTGTACATAAAGCGCATTCAAAGATGGAACCACAACACTACAACCCTTACTAGCATTCAATACGGCACATGTAAAGCTGTTCCACACTGGAAAAAAGATACTTGAAAAAAGAAAAAAAAAGCTCTCGAATCACAATCATAGTTATCAAAGGTATTCTTGCCCTCCTCTCTTTTCCTATGGGTTTGAAGTACTCAAATCAAAATGCATTTTCTCCCTATTGTCACAGGTGAAAACTAAAGGGAAATTGCCCCTCCATAACAATTAATTCTGTGGAGCCAGAGAATCCAACGTTTTAACTCTGTATGGCTCTTCTGTTTGAAATTTGAATTAGAGAATTCCACCACTTGCCTCCAAAAACCTCTTCAGCTGACCCTCTCACGTGATTTGCCACAGAGGAAATACAGGGCCTTAAAATATTGCGTATTTCCCCCCAATTTCCTCCCCTTGCTTTCTTGTATGGAAAAAGTATTGAATCATGTCTAGTTCCTGAGTAGCTTTTTGGTAAAAAAAGGAGTAAAATATAAAAAAATCATTAGTCCGTCTGAACCATGAAGCCACTTAAAGAAAAGGGGAAAAATGTGGTATATAGAGAAAAAAAAAGTTCCGTCTCGCCGTCATAGTCCATAACAATTGGGTTCCTCCGGTGATCATAATACACTTATTTCCTCTTTTCAGCCCACTTCAATGTTACACACACTGAGCGGAGTGAAAGAAAAGGAGAAGTGGGTGGAATAATGATAAAAAAATAATACTGTACTTATCCATAGTACACACAATTTTTTCTACCTTTTTTTTTACACCAAAAAAATAAAACGTATACAGTGGCAATAGGAAGAGAGAGAGAGAGAGAGAGAGAGAGAAAAATAAACCTATTATTGGCAGCTTCAAGGTGGCATTTTCCTCCCTAAAGGCATTTATTTCCCTTCTCATAAGGCTGTACTGTACTTCCCTCCGTTAAGTGTGCAGTACCACCACCTTGACTTTTTTTTATCAAAACTGTACCACTGCCAGTATTATACTGTCGGAGACTTCAAATTTGCTTTCTGTACCACTCCATAGGTGCAGGCAGGGAGTAAATCAGATCATTAATCAAAGTAATCAAAGAGGGAAAAACTCATACATATTTTTACCCCTTTTGAATTTAACAATGTACAATTTTCCACCACTATCATTACCAATCAGGTCAAAACACTATTTTTTTTTCTTAGGAGTAAAATCCCCCATATAATTCGGTCGTGTCTATCCTTCCTCCTCCTAAAACCCCTTTTAATTACAGGCACATGTCAACAAAAAAAAAGCAAGGGGTGTGCAAGAATATAAATAGATAATTACCCTTTTTTGTACACATGCATATTGGCCCAAAAAAAAAACAAATTCGCACTCCTGTTCACATTAGTACACATATGTACCTGCCTGACCCACCATAATACGAAGGATGATTGGCTCTCACGGTAGAGGGAAAAATAAATAGAAACATGTGTATATACAAATTGTTGATGTGGCAAAAAGATCATTTGTGAATAGGGGCAGAGCCTGAGAGAAAATAAAACGAAGAGATACATATGTATATGTAATCATGCTTAGATGGAAGGGCTGTGTAATTATTGGAGAAATAAAGGTACCACTCCTCCACAATGTGAAGAAAAAAACAACTTTAATCCTGTTAACTATTACTCTCAACTACACGTAGTGCGTACTATGGCTATTAATATAATATTGTGATTAGTAAACGTAAGAAAATTTCAACAGTCTCTCATAATTGGGAGAAGCTCACGAAAAGTGCCGCAAAGAATTGTATGAAGAGCCGTGTCATAGTGGAATTTTTTTTTGTCTGTGTACTGTGTACACACAAGCAGTAGTCGCGTACATTTCTCCCTGTAATCACTGTAATCATATACTAATACAAAAGTCTAATTACGGGGTGATTGCAATACACACATCAAATATCCAGATTGTGCATATTTTTGTATTGGGTAAAGGAATAACATGAGAGAGAGAGAGAGAGAGAAGAAAAAACACATAAGAATGCGAAACCAAATTGTATTAGTTATTAAAATGAGCCCCCGTCAATAGCAAAACACCAATGATTCATTGCATGGAAGCACAGCAGGAAGGAACTCTCGAACAACTACTGCTATATTTTGTTTCGGCCATATATGAAGAGGAGTTGCACGTCTTCACTAATTAATATTAATTGCAAGATTTTTTCTCTCCCTCTCTTTCTTCTTGTAAAGTGGATTCCTATACCTGTGAGGATTCATTGGGAACCAATATTAACCAATTTATATAGGCTTTCTCTCTATCATGTCAATGGAATGGGGATGAGAGCGTTATTGAAAGAGACGAGGAGTGAGAGGTAAAGGGAGAGACAGAAAGAGAGAGAGAGAGCGAGACAGTAATTTAAAGAGAGAAAGAGAGAGACACCCCCAATATTCGCAAAGGAGAATCCTTGATGATGAAGCTTTCGAAGATGAGTACGTGATTCTATTAATGAATTTAAGACTTTCTTTTATCAACAATGTAATAGAGGAAAAGATTGAAGGAGAGAGAGAGAGAAATTAATGATAATTTGTGTTTCACTAAATTCCTTATTTCAAGTATATAAATAAATAATAGACAAGTGCAAGCAAAAATTTTTTTTAGTCTTCTCTCCATCAAGAGATTGGAATACAAATTACTGGTTGTCATCATGTTCATCATCTTTTTTTTTCTACTCCGTCTGCCCCTTCAAATTTTACAGTTTATATACACTCTCACATTAAAAAAATCCTTGCGTAAATAAAAAAAAAAATACTATGTAATTACATGTCAATAACGTCTACCTATCTAGCATGACAAGTGCACGAGTATGTAGACCTAATTATTGTTATTACTAAACCTATCAAAAGAGAAGAAGCAACCAAAAAAAAAACATTTACCTCGTAGTACAATGTATTTATAAAACATAATTTTTTTTACAAAAACAGATGACCCACATTCGTAGAAAGAGAGGCTAGGAAAATTTATAGAATGATCCAACGACATGTCGTAGATAAACGTGGCACATGATAGCTTAGCTCCTTGAGCAAGCAAAGTTTGAGAGTGAAGCCTTTTTGTAACAAAAAATAAAACGTATGGGTAATAAAAATTTCTGAGAAGGACACAACACTGGTACTTTTACATGTCCTTTAATGGGGGATAAAAATTAAAAGGTTTAATGGAAAACAATGTTTTTTTTTGGAGGGAGAAACCATGGATTGGTTGTAAGAGACGAAAAAGGGAGAAAAAAGGGTCTCTCCTTTTGTCTTTCCAACAATTTAAAACTTTCCTCAATTTTTTTTCTTGATATTTATACCTTTTGGTTGATCGTAAGCTTTTTCCCTTCCCAAGAAATGAGCTCCTTGTCTCTTTTGTCGCAGGCCCTGACATAGGAAGGGTGGACACCGGAGACAAATAATTATTATGAGCTCATCCCATGTTATTTTTACCACCTTTACCTTATGTGTATGTATTTTCGGGGAAGCACAGCCATATACATATACAACGAAATGACTTTGGCCCAGTCGTCAACTTTGTCTATTGGTTATCATAATTTTTCTCGTAAGTACTAATCTGTTTTTGTGGCTTGTCTTTTCTCTCTATCTCTCACTGTCTCTCTCTGGGGTTGTCTCTGACTTTTGCCTATACCGCTCTTCTCCTTCTCCGTCCCTTGTCTTGACCTACAAGAGACAAAAATCTCCCAGGCGGCTTCTATGTCTTTTCTGAGGTGGGAGAGAAAGAGAGAGAGAGAGAGAAATCTCTTGTGTTACACATAAGACACTATAATAATGTAAAGGACCCGTGAAGGCATTTTTTTTTGTGTGTGTACACACTCCGCATTGTGGAGAGTGTTGTGTGAGCCAAGTCACATCAACCATTGACCGTGCAGTGTTGTGTAAAACCCCGAGAAAAAAAAAGCGTATATTGTTATTATCGAGATTGTCACACAAGAGTTAGGTGATGCGGAAGATTTACTCAGGTATATATTGGACCACTACGTGTTATGGCAGAGTAAATACCATATAAAGGCCTCAAAGCTTCCCTCCATATGTCCAGTAACACAACATCATACGTATCTATACCATATGCTCAAAGGTCATGCTCGTACATATGGAGACATACCGTCTCTCTCTTTTCCTCTCTTTCTCTCTCTCTCTCTGTCTCTCTACCATATTCCAAACACCAAGAGGTGGGGGTGAACAAGAGAGAGAGAGAGAGAGAGAGAGAGTGAGAGAGAGAGAGAGAGAGGGAGAGAGAGAGAGAGAGAG
>JAQGBT010006133.1:0-13067 GCA_034698585.1 Disparrhopalites patrizii
AAAGTGAAAAAAAAGAAAGAGATACAGAAAGATAAAGAGAAAAAGAAAGAAAGAAATACAGAAAGAAAGAGATACAGAAAGACAAAGAGAAAAAGAAAGAAAGAGATACAGAAAGATAAAGTGAAAAAAAAGAAAGAAATACAGAAAGATAAAGTGAAAAAAAAGAAAGAGATACAGAAAGATAAAGAGAAAAAGAAAGAAAGAAATACAGAAAGAAAAACACACAGAAAGACAAAGAGAAAAAGAAATAAAGGGATACAGAAAGACCAGGAGAAAAAGAAAGAAAGAGAGATAGATAAACAAATAGAACAATTAAGAGAAATGGAGAGACAAAGAGTAAAAGAAAGAAAGAGAGATAGATAAACAAATAGAAAAATTAAGAGAAATAGAGAGACAAAGAGTAAAAGAAAGAAAGAGAGATAGAGAGACAAAGAGAGAAAGAAGGAGAGAAATAGAAATGGAAAAGCAAAAGAGAGAGAGAGGGACATAGAAATAGTGAGAAAGGAAGAAAGAGATGACAATAAAGAAAGAAAGAGAGAGAAAAATATAAAAAGTGAGCAAGAGGACTAAGATCGAGACGTAGATAGAGGCGACGAAATTGGGAAAAACGGAAGGAAATATAAATCGAGACAGAGCAAGAGAGAGATGGAAAGGGATGGCGAAAGTAAGAGAGAGGCAATCATAAATAGTGAGAGAGAGAGAAAAAGATGAAAGAAGAGGGCCAATGCAAGAAAGAAAGAAATATTAACAGCGAGGGAGAAAGTAGAAGAAATAGATGGTTAAAATGAGATGGAAATTGAGAAAGAGAAAAATAAAGACATTGAGATAGACCTAGCAGTAAACACCAGTAATAAATGGGAGAAATAGACAGAAAAATGACTTTTGCTACGGAGCAAATAAAAATAATAGAAAAAAATAAAGAGTAGAATAAAGTTTATAGAATTTTCTGAAAATACAAAGAAATAGAGAAAAAGATAGTGGGAGAGAGAATGCAACAGAGACATCAGTTTTCCATCAAATGCAAAACAAGGAGAAATGCTGGGTAATATTGTAGGGATACGAAACTACCACGCAGTGCCTCGTTACGAGGAGATAGCTAGAAGATAAAAGTAGAAAAATTCTAGCGGCGTAAAACTGTGTCCATTTCTCCGGGAGAAAAACTAAAGAAAAAGTAGTGATGACTTGCTACACAAAGTGTCTAGAAATTCTTTCTCTTTTTTTGACTTGTTTTTTTTCCTCCAAAGAAAACATTGGAGGGTGAAAAATGTGTGTGTGAGTGTAGCATGACGGTCTCATCAAGAAAATGCATGAGGCTTTCCTCCAATGCACCACTTCTGGAGGGTTTTTGCACGCTCCAATAACGAAGATAAGCCCATTTTCCCCGGGAGTACTGAGGAAGGATGGCGGGAGATAAAATAAAGAAACAACTCCTTGGAGGAGAGAAATCTTGGAGTGTGTGGAATTCTCAAGTAGTCATTGGATTTTTTCTTGGACTACGTCATACAGCCTGGATTTTGTCCCTCTTTTTGATTCCCTTTATTTTATCTGGGCTTTGTCTCCATTTTAAAAGGAGGACTATAGTACCCTCTTTCAAATTTCTTCCTTAAATTCCCCGTTTGAAAAATTAAATGGGAAAGAGTTCCTACAAATGTGGGAGCACGTAGGTGTATTTTCTTAATTTCGGGGGATTTAAACAAGGGAAAGGTCAAATCCGGTGTATTTCATTGTGTGTTATAAATTATAAATATACAAGTAGTGGAATTACTTTCTCGTCGGTGGAGGATTTTTGGGAGATTTTTTGTTTACCTCCTGGCGGTTCCCATGTGCCTTTCAAAAGGGTTTCGTATTGACCCGGACTTTTCCTCTTGTATACCTACCATTGTGTTACTCAGCTTGAATCAACCTAGCAATGAGTAGGATGGGATGAAAAATTAATTTTGACCTTTGCCGCTTTCCAGGAAAATATTTGGTAGGGACTGAACTTTCCCGTGGTCTTTTGGGGCATGCACATGGTTAGTTTCTACGGGAATTTTATTTTCTGGATTTGGACTCATGTTTCCTTTCCATGTTTGTTCTTGCTTTTCCTATAGATATATTGTAACTATGTTTTTTTAGTTTAATTTTGCTCTAATGTACATATGTACCTTTAATTTATTTCTCGCAACCTACAGTTTTTTTAATAGTTTATCCATTCAACGTGTTCCCCACACAGTTTTTCCCTTTTGAAAAATCATTGTCTATCGCCCAGTTTAGTCCTCATTCTTCTGCCCTTTTCTTTTTCTGTTCATCTTTCTCGCTATCTTTCTCTCCTTTTTTTCTCTTTCTCTATTCTTCTGCCTTTTTGTATTTTCTGTTCTCTCTGTCACTTCTCTCTCTTTGTCTGTTCTTCTTTCTCTGTCTCTTGTTCACTCTCTCTTTTTATCTTTTTAACGCTCTCTCTTTTTCTGTTCATATCTCTCATTTTCTTTCTCTTTTTCTCTTTTTTCTCCTCTCCTACTTCTCTATTTTTCTTTCTCTTCTTTTACCTTTTTTTTCTCCTCTCCTATTTCTCTATTTTTCTTTCTCTTCTTCTTCTCTTTTTTCTCCTCTCCTATTTCTCTGTTTTTCTTTCTCTTCTTCTCTTTTTTCTCCTCTCCTATTTCCCTATTTTTGTTTCTCTTCTTCTTCTCTTTTTCCTCCTCTTCTATTTATCTCTTTTGATCTTCAAACTCTCTCTCTTTTTCTCTTCTATTTCCCTCGGTTTTATTCTAATTCTCTTTTTCGTTTCTTTTATTTCTCTCGGTTTTATTCAAATTCTCTTTTTCGTTTCTTTTATTTCTCTCGGTTTTATTCTAATTTTCTCTTTTTCTCTTCTTGTATTTTGCTCTTTTTCTCTTCTTGTATTTCGCTCTTTTTCTCTTCTACTTCTCTCTTCTTTTTTTGTCTTCTGCTCTCTCTTCGTCTCTTTTTGCGCCTTCTCTCTCTTCTTCACTGTTTGTGTCTTCTTCTCTCTCTCCTTCACTTTTTGTTTCTTTTTCTCTCTCTCTCCTCTTCTCTTTTTGGTTCTTCTTCTTTCTCTCTCTCTCCTCCTCTTTTTGTGTCTTCTTCTTTCTCTCTCTCTTCCTCTTATTTTTTGTCTTCCTCTCTCTCTTATTGTTAGTATTTTATTCTCCTTCACTCTTTGTCTCGTCTTCTTTCTCTCTTTTTATTTTCTCATCTCTCTGCATATGTTTTTCTTCTCTCACTTTGCCTCTATTTCTCTTTCTCTTTCTCTATTTCTCTTTCATTGCCTGTAATTTTCTCTCATTCTTTTCTGTCCGTCCTCTCTCACTTTCCCTTCGTTTCTCACTTTTTTTGTTCTTTTTTGTTCTGCTTATGTATCTGTGTGGCCTCTATGTTCTTCTTGTTCCACATGTGTGCTCGTTGTCGCATCTCCAGCGTCATATCTCTTTTTTTCTGTCTTTGTCGCCGCCTCTCTTCAGGTTTATCTGTCTCTTCAACTTACTCTCTACTTTTTTCCGTCAAGCCCTTTATTTTTCTCCTCATTTTGGTCTATTTTTCTACTTTGTTATCTCCCTTTTACTCTGGGGTTTGCAACTGCATCCATTTAATACATTAGATACTTTCTTTTTATCATTACATACATTTTATATTGTTGTGTTCTTCTAATTTGTATATCAGCTCCATTTTTGTTTTTCTTCTCTCTCAATTTTGACGTACAATTCAGCCGTTTTCTTCCTTCCATATTTCACATAAATATTTCACTCCATTTCACATGTCTCTTTATACCTCCCCTAAAATATTCTACCCAGCCACACCCCAACGTTTCTGTAGACATGTTTCCTCTCAAGATTTTGTTTTTGCTGGAAGAAAGAAACTTTATGCTCTTTATTGGAAACAAGAAATTTCCATGGGGATGAAAAAAAGACGTACAAGGCAAAGTACTTTTGAGGATTTTAAAGCTCCAATTTTTCCACATGGTTTCACAATAGGAAATACCGAGAAAGCCCCTCAAGGAACGAAATACTATAGTTGAAAGTTGCGCAGTGGAGGTGAGAGAGAATGGCGGATTGTTGTAAGTTGTTGTTCCCGGGAAATATTGTGTGTGTGCAAGTCGGTGAAAGTCCAAGGAGAATTCGTCTTTGTATACAACTTATTTTTTTCATCCTTTTTTTTTGTTTCTTACGCTCCTCCATGTCAATTGGGACCATTATTTTTTTTTCAAGATACCATTTATGTACCCTTTCTCCCACTATTTTCACTCCGTAGTCCACCCCCACCTGGAGTAACTTTTTTTTATTCTCCTTCAAGTCAATTCCTTGTGGAGAAAGGAAGCTTATTGGGGGTATTTGTTGTACCAAAAAAAACAAGAAACTTTCTCCCTTATATATTATGTTGAAACAAAAATTTCTGGTTTTTTTCCTACTTTTAAAAGTTGTTCTCTTTTCATGGTTGAACAAATTATTTTTTATTTTCTTTCCACGCTCTACCCGTGAATGTGCTGGGGAAAGGGATTTTTCCTTTCGTGGAATTCTACTGCGTGAGCCTTCGTATGTGTACATATTTTTATAGAGGATATAGGGCAATATAAGAGTTATAAAGGTATAGAATGAGAAATGTTTACTAAAACAAATGGAGAAAGTAGGGAATATGAGATAGATTAAGCAGTCATGCATTTCTGGCTTTCCCATGAATACAAAAATCTTGAAGATGACAAGACTTTCACTTTTTTCTCTTGACTTTCTCCCAACTTACATATTGCATTTTTGCACACTTAGCATACTTTTCTTTCTTTCTTTTTATTTATTCTGTCGATCCCATTAACAGGTGGTAGATATACACAGATAAGACAAGAATCATATGAAAAATTTATTTAATCAATCTCGTAAGCCAATTTTGCCAATTCTCACCACGAACAGAAAGCATTTCCCATTTGGAAATAATTACACTTAACTTTATTGTTCTCCTAATAATTGCTGCATGCTTTATCCCATTTTAATTACATATTATTTATTTTTATTTAGGGATTTAAAATCAAGCAAACGTCCAAAATAAACAAATACATATATTATATATGTATATAGTATCTATCTGTAAAAGATTAAAAATAATAAAAAAAATAATAATATAATCCTACTAGTAAAAAGTAAATCAGGAAATAATACAATTTTCAAGTGTATGAAAATTTCCACTTTCTTTCCTTTCCTATTTTTTATTCAAAAAAAATAACAATAGAATAGAGACAAAAATGGGAATTTAAAAAGGCGAAATTTACATAGCCAAAAAAATGTGGTAGAACGAACACGGAAATATGGACAAATCTCTAAAAAGTTGGGAATGGAAAGCCAAGGAAATAAATGTCTAAGAGGCTCATAGAAGGCTAAAATGGGAAAATGGGCCATTAAAAGAAGTGAAAAACAGATGGTGAAGGGGTTGGTTGGGAGAGAGGGGAAAGTTAGAGGGAGAGAAAGAGCGTGTAAAAGGAGGGAAACAAAAAGTAATGAGAAATGGGCAGAATAAAGAAAAACAGCAGACGGGAAGAAGTGGAGAAGGGAATTTATGGGGGAGTTGGGGGAAGGGAGAGAACACGGTAATTATTACACGACTACAACATGACCAGAGCATAATAAATTATATTAACTCATACACACACGCCGAGGAACTTCATGTGATGTTAAGAACTCTTTACATCATAACTTGGTTTTCCCTTCTCCCAACGCCCAACGTCTTTCTCTCTCCTGCGCTCCTCTCATTCTGCTCAGACCTTTCTCTCTTCCTCTTTTTCCTTAACAGTTTACATAGGAAACATGTCTTTTTCTATTCCTATCTCGTCTTTCACCTGCTATTCTTCCGTCATAATTTCTCCCTCTTCTTCTGCAGCACATTTTAGCGTTTTGTCTTCTCGATCTTTCTGTGTTTTCTTGGTTCCTATATTTGCTTTCTCTATGATGTTTTGCTTTCTCTCTGTTATTATTTTGCATCCTCTCTATTATTTTTTTGCTTTCTCTCTGTTACTATTTTTTGTTTTCTCTCTGTTATTATTTTGCTTTTTCTATGTTATTATTTGCTTTCTTTATTATTTTTTGCTTTCACTATGTTATACTTTGCTTTCTATATTATTTTTTGCTTTCTGTATGTTATACTTTGCTTTCTCTCTGTTATTCTTTGCTTTCTCTATTATGTTTTGCTTTGTCTCTGCTATTCTTGTTTGCTTTCTCTCTGTTATTCTTTGCTTTCTCTATTATGCTTTGCTGTGTCTCTGATATTCTGTTTTACTTTCTTTCTGTTATTCCATTTTGCTTTCTCTCTGTTATTCCATTTTGCTTTCCCTCTTGTATTCTTTTTTGCCTTCTCTGTTATTATTTTTTGCTTTCTCTCTGTTATTCTATTTTGCTGTGTTATTCTTCTTTGCTTTCTCCCTGTTGTTCTTTTTTCCTTAATTCATTTCTTATTGTAACTCTATCCGATTTTTCATTTTCATCCTTCTTTGTTTCTGTCGTTTTTGTTTCTCGTTTATCACGTTTATCTGTTTCTTTCTTTGTTTATCTTATGGTATCTCTATCTGCTTCTTCCACCATTTTTATATCTTTCTTGCTTCGTGTCCATCGTTCTTATCTCTCTCGGCTCCTTTCTCTCTTTTCTTATCCCTCCCTCTCTCTCCTTCTTGGTTTCGTTGTCTATCTATTTCCGCCACCTGACTCCCATTGTTGATCTTATCACACTATCTTTCTTCGTTTCAATGTTTTTATCTCTCTCAGGTCCTTTTCCCCTTTGTTTATCTCTCTCGTTCGTCTACTACTCCCAGTATGCTATCCATCGCCCTATTGACTTTCTCTTTGCGTGTTTTCTCTGTTTATCCTACTTTTTTGCACATTTCCCTAGGCATCCTCCTTATTTCGCTCACTGGATTCTATATGTTTTCTATTTCTCTCTCCGTTAGTAATTTTTCCCACTCTGTTTTTGTCTCTCTTCCATTTATTTTATTTCTGCCTATTTTTGAGTATGTAATGCATTGCCACAAATGTTTGTCTGCTCTTCAGCCGGGTTACAATTGACTGTTGCACGCCTTTTGCCTCTTCTCAAATTTCATTTTGCTCTTCAAAGCGTTTTCTTCCTCAAATCATGCATAGAAATTTGACTTTCTCCGATTGCAACGCTTTACGATGAAGTCGGGATTACGTCTGTTTCCCGAGTATACGCTGTACAAGCACTTAATTCTGCTGGTAATTCTACTTAGGTATACATCTTTCTTGGATATATGTACATACATATGTGGACGTATTATGCACATACATTTGCCTTTCTGACATTGCAGCACTAATCGCACCTTGTCTCTTTCTTTCCATTCTCTCCTTTTCACACTCCCATCTCCTTGGCGGGGATTAAAAGCTCCTGTCTTTCCCTCCTTCCTCCGGCCTTATGTATTCTCTTTCACATTTTTCCCATGCTCATCCCCTACATCCCCTGTCCATATCCCTTGATTCGCATTTCCATTACTAATTCATGGGTCTGAGCAGAGGAGCGTAATCTCAAGTGTATCTCAATATTCTCCAAGTAATTACACTCTCCCCTCCCCTGCAGTTTACCATCCATCTCCTTTCCTTCATCCTTGTATCTGCCGGTTGTTTTCTCGCCTTCTCTCTCTCTCTCTCTCTCTCTTCCTCCCTCTCACTCTCTCCTTTTCTCTCTCTTCCTCTTTCCTTCTCTCTCTCTTTCTCTCTCTCTTTCTCTCTCTTTCTCTCTCTCATCTCTCTCTCTCTCTGGCTCTTCCGTGTACATCTTCACCCTGGCTGGAATGCTCTTATCTCACTAAACTGGAATCTACTTGTTCAGGATGTAGCTCCAACCCTTTTCCTTGCTACCGAAAATTCCTCGGCGGATCCCGTGATTAATCAGTTGAGAGGGAAAGTTTGTGTGTGTGTTCGTTGTAGTAGGAGGAGAAGGATGGAGTTTAGAGAGAGAGAGAGAGAGAGAGTTTACACATTTCATTTCCTCTAACGCTTCCAGCCATCGACGCTCCTTTAGGGTTGATCCCTCCAGTTTTATCAATACGGATACCGGAACTCTTAATTTCTTCTCGTTTCCTTTTAGTTAATCAATTCTTGGGTTTCATCCCGGATTTTTGCCCAATCTTTACCCGATCTTTTTTGGTGTTTCTCGTTTATGTAGTTGGTAATTTTGAAATTGGATTTTCTACCTTTTTTTATGAGGAATCAAAATATTTTTATTGAGTTATAATCAGCATCTTAATTCCGGAAATAAGTTTTAAAGCATCCCTTTTAAATTTTTGAAATATACACATAGTTCTTCAAACATTATTTTTAAATTCAGGAAATAATCCTTAAAAAATTACGCCCAAATTCTTAATTGTTGTTTCTAAATTAAAAATAACGATTTACTAATTCTTAAAATAATTATTTTTGAATCTAAAAAGGATTTATTAATTCTTAAAATAATTATTGCTGAATCCTTTCAAAACAATTTCTAAATTCTTAGAATAAACATTTTTGAATCCTTTCAAAACGATTTCTAAATTCTGAAAATAAGTATTTCGGATTTCTTAAAATAACTATTTCTGAATTCTTAAAATAACGATGTCTAAATTCGTAAAATTGATGAATTCTTTCAAACAAACTATTCCTAAATTGTTTCTTATTATTTCTAATTAAAAATAATAATTTATAAAGATGGTAAACTGGTCACAATCTGCATATATTTTAACCATAGGTGGTGACGAAAATGTAAACCGGGATAAGTCTACTATCATACGCCTACATCCGCATGTATTATTAGTCGCATGAAAATTGTATTGTAAAAGGCAAATGTTTTTGGGTGAAAGTAAAGGAAATGACAGAGTCAAAGAGTCCGTATTTACCCTGGAAGATACCCGGGCATTTCCCCACGAGCTTTTCTCTGGCCCAGTCCACGTGAATTATGGAAAGATGTCTCAAGGCGTGGTGACTAAGGAGGGGCTACAGGATATGTGCGTGTGTGTGAGGATTTTATGCCACGGTAGCTGATCCCCGGCTAAGATAAGCGGGGAGGCATTACAAATTCCCTCGGACAGGAATATATTTATATACACGAGGGAAGAAAAGGACCGTGGGTGATCTACTCCCTTCTTCCTCCCAAATGCACATCTTCGAACACAGATGCGCGCCTTTCTTCCGGACATTTTTTTTCCCGGGGAGGTAATATCCCTATTTGATTCTGCCACTGTATAAATAGGGGACGGCTAGGAGATAATAGGGGGAGAGTCCATATACATAAATAAGTGAAGAATGGCAATGGCTCTGACCATCATCAATTGCGAAGTTCCAAGGAGAGGGAGAATGAGTCAGAAAAGGAGAGAGAGAAAGGGAAGTATGAGAGAAAAAATAGAGAGAGAGACAATGAGAGAGTGAAATAGATTCAGAGGGATGAAGTGAAAGAAATAGAGAGAGAGAGTGTGAAAGAGTGAAAGAGTGAAATAGAGAGAGAGAATGAAAGAGTGAAATAGAGGTAGATAATACGAGTGAAATAGGTGCAAAGAGAGACATGGAGAGAAAGAAACAGAGAGAATGAAAGTTTGAAATAGAGAGAGAGATTGAAAGAGTAAAATAGATGCAAAGAGAGACATGGAGAGAAAGAAGTAGAGAGAGATTGAAAGAGTGAAATAGAGAGAGAGAATGAAAGTATGCAATGGAGAGAGAGAATCAGAGTGAAATAGATGCACAGAGAGACATGGAGAGAAAGAAATAGAGAGAAAAGGAGAGAATATTAGAGAGAAACGGAGAATAAGAGGTGATTAGAGAGAGAGAGAGAGAGAGAGAGACAAGAAGACAGAAATAGACTAATGAAGTTTAATAAAAAAAACATTGAGAGAAAAAGACCATTGAGAACGAGGGAGAGAGAGAGTGAAACAGAATTAGAGAGAGAATGAGAGTGAAATAGAGAGAGAATGAGAGAGAAATAGAGGCAGGAGAAGAGAGAAATAGAGAGAGGAGGAGAGAGAAATAGAGAGTAGTAGAGAAGTAGAGAGAAATTGTAAGACAAAGAGAGAGAAATACGAAGAGAAAGTGAGAGAAATAGAGAAACAATGAGAGACAAATTCAGACAGATGGAGCTAGAAACAAAGAGTCAGGGAGAGGTAGAGAGAAGGAGAGAGAAGAATAGCGAGTTAACAAGAGAGAGAGAAATATATTTATGTAGCATATGCTATTGTCCAATTCACACTAGACAACATATGGGAGCATAGTAGAGAGAAAAAATGGGAGAAATAAAAATAAACATAGAAAAAAAAACAATGTGGACGGAGAAAAGAGAACCTCAGAACAAAAAAAAGGAGAAAAGCAACTAAAACCGACAAGGCAAAGTATAAAGCGACGGATAAAAACATTGAAGACAAAACTGGTAGAAAATGAGAGAGAAACAGATAATTGAGGCAGAAGACAACGGGGGAAAAGGAAAAGCCCAGAAACACGAAAAGAGAGATAAGATCATAGATAAGCAAATACCATAGAACGTATGGCAACCTGTCAATGAGGAGAAAAAAACCGAGGAGAGAGGATCTTAGAAGTGGAAATGTGCAAATATTCGAGGAAAAATAAAATAAAAACGAGGTCAATCGAAGTGGGAAAAATTGCGTGCAATATTGAAAGACTCAAGAGGATTCCCTCCTACGCCCTTTTCCCTTTGACGCCTTCTTAAGTGAAGAAAAATATTAGAGGAAATACATACATATATGTACGTCTATATGCCCGGCAATAGGCATACATATATATATATATACATGTAGACTCCTTCACACAATAGGAAGTGGAAGTCCTATATCCATCCAGTTCTCCCCCATTTTTACACGACTGTTGCTACACGGTCTTCTTCTACTCATCAGAATAAAAAACTGGGTAGACGGCAAGCGTAGGAGGGGGAAAGGGAGATTGAAAAAGAATTTTTGCCCCCTTTTTTTTTTACTATGGAACCTTTGCCATCAATTGTATGCACAATAAAGGTACAATTTCCAAAAGCACAAGCTACAGATGCTTTTCATTTGTTGAAAATAGCAAAAACTGATACAAAAACAAATACATTAGAGGTACGGAAGAATTATTCACATTGGGTAAGAATCGGTATTGTTGACGGTTTCTTATCTTAGTTCAGTATACTCATAACCTGGGGAAAGCATGATTATTTCTACCTGCTCCTTCTACAATAAGGTTTCACAAACATTTTATTTTTTCTTAATTGGTAGTTGCACGTTGAAGCGATATTATTAAGCTGCAGTGTTTATATCGTGGTGACTTAATGACTTACCAAAATTATGTATAACAATTTAGAACGACGAACTTTAGAATGACGCTTTCAAGACACGTAGCACAATTAACATAATTTCTGACATTCACCTTTCTATTCACAATTTAGGTAAAACAACGCCTTTCTAATCTACAAAGTGCATTATAATCAACCTTTCAATCAATCAAGTTTTCCGTACAACCAAAGACTACAGGAGTGAACAATTTTTATTTGTCCAATTCTCGAAAAAATTGTGTAAGTCTGATCGTTTTTCCTAACTGCTTACGACTCATGCCAAAATTTGTAAATACAACATACGAAAAAACTCAAAATATGTAAAACTACCGTGTAAGCGTAATAGATATAAATTGTCAACAATTCCTCAAATTATTAATTCACTAAACCTAATATAATCCTTTAGTCTCTTGTTATCTTCAAGTTGAACAGTACATTGTATCTTCCAATTTTTTGGATGTAAAAAAGATACCTTTGTGTTTTTCTTGTGTATACATGATCTGTTTACGATGAGACCAATAAATACAGATACAAATACAAAAACAGTATTGTAGGTGGCCTGATATATGCGGTGTAAACTTTCAATAATTGTTTTACACTGAGCTCTCATCTGCTCAGAGAAAATAATATATACAGTATTTATAGCTGATTTAAGCATGTTACTAGTGGGGCTGTTCCATTTACAGCTATTACTAATTCTTACTCCTAAGCGTTTACAATCAGAGACAACCTTCAGTTTAGTATTATTTAAAACATATCATGGATACTGAATTATTTATCTTTGAAGAAATCAACGTGTAGTACAATTGGTTTTGCAGGATTTGCACACATGTGTAATTCATTTCCAATTTCTCCAATTTCTGACATCATTTAACATAGAATTCATTAACGGAGTTGATTTGTAGGACACTCTTTCAGCTGTAGTTATGTCATCAACAAAATGACACTTTTCAGCCGTGTTGTTTAATGCTTAATATATTTTTCCCGAAATTGTAATAAAAATTGTATTAATCAATAAGTAAAAAGGGGCGCCAGTTTACTTCCGTGGGGCATGCATTACTTATAATTTTGATTATTTTTGTTTTTTTTGACATTGTTTGACCTAATTTCTTTGCATTTTCCGCTTAATTGTTGTCACTATATTTCTTAAGCAAATTGTACAACAGGTTGTATGTATATGGTACTGGATATTGTATGCTAATATACATATAATCCTGCTGATGATCTACGAACTTGCTTTGTGCTTTCCCTTTTATCTCTTTCGTCATCTGCTCATTTCTGCGACTCTTCCATTTTCCCTTTCCTTTCTATTATCTACTATTTCCCCCTATTTCCCCCTTGCTAAATCCCGCTTGCCCCCACTCTCCCGTGACCTCACCCATGCTAAGCCAGATTTCTCACTGGTACTTTTGCTTCCTTGCAAAAAAAAAGTGGATCCCGAAGCTTTTACATAGTATATTTATCCACCCCTTTCCGTCCCTGACATTACGAGGCTTTCATTCACATTTTTATGTACGTTTATGAAAGGTTTTTGAAGGAAGAAAGAGAAAAAAGGTGTATTTCCAAGAAGACTAGGAAAAAGGGGAAAGAGCTAGTACTTTCTCCCCCAATTGTGATCGTTCAATTGAATGCACTTGAGCAAAAATCTAATGTAAGTTTTTTTTTGTCCCTTTCCCCAGCTCATTTGGGACATGCGAATTCCCTTTTTGCCTCCTCTGTCTCTTTCCTAAAGCCTCACATTGTTCCTGGTGAAAGGGTTTTTTCATACACATTTTTCCACCCTCCCCCTCCCCCTCTGCCCC
>JAQGBT010006134.1:0-13067 GCA_034698585.1 Disparrhopalites patrizii
TTAATCCAGTTATAATTATTTTTTGCAGTTAATCCAGTTATAATTATTTTTTGCAGTTAATCCAGTTATAATTATTTGTTGCAGTTAATCCAGTTATAATTATTTTTTGCAGTTAATCCAGTTATAATTATTTTTTGCAGTTAATCCAGTTATAATTATTTGTTGCAGTTAATCCAGTTATAATTATTTTTTGCAGTTAATCCAGTTATAATTATTTTTTGCAGTTAATCCAGTTATAATTATTTGTTGCAGTTAATCCCGTTATAATTATTTTTTGCAGTTAATCCAGTTATCATTATTTGTTGCAGTTAATCCAGTTACAATTATTTTTTGCTAGTTAAGTAATTTTTACATGCTTGCTTAATGATATAGATAAACCTTTTATGAAAAATAGTTTAATTCTGTCGTTCATTGTTCGCTAATTTGTTTTTCGAAGGTACGACAAGAAAGACATGTCCAAAATACATTTGCAAGGTATGTGGTATATTATGTTTAGACATCTTTTTTTTTATCTGGACAATCCCAGAAAAAAACGCCTGAATTAGTTCAATAAGAACTTTGGGATTACCTTCTGTTGACAGATATTCAGTTCCTAGCCGTAATGGGTCCTCCAGGAGGAAGTCGTCAAGTGATCACACCCCGATTCTTGCGACACTTCAATGTCATGTCCATCAACGTCTTCTCGGACGACACGATGGTCAAGATCTTCCAAACACTGATGCAGATATACCTTCGAAACAGCGGCTTCTCACCCGAGTATTTCGGGGTCGTTCACCCCATCGTGGCCTCCACGTTGGAAGTGTACAAGCAGGCCATTGTGAACCTCCTCCCGACCCCCGCCAAGTCTCATTACACCTTCAATCTCCGGGATTTTGCCCGGGTCATTCAGGGTTGCTGCTTGATTCACAAGAATTCTGTGGATTCCAAGCGATTATTCGTGAGGTAGGAGTCAAAGGGGGAAATCAAGTTTTAAAAAACAAGGTTCAAGTCCCTCAAATGTCATCTGCCTTTTGTTTCAAATAGATTGTGGGTCCATGAGGTCAACCGTGTCTTCTACGACCGTCTGACGGACGATAAGGACCGGAAATGGTTCTTTGAGCTGTCTGCCAATTGCGTCCAGAATCATTTCAAGGAGTCCTTTGACGTCATCTTTGAAAACTTGACCAGTGGCGGTCCGAAATCCAAAGTATGATAAAAGAGATCAGAAGTCATCATCTCTTTATGTGGCACGCTGATCGTGATCAATCACAAATTGTTGATAATTGTAATTCCACTAATTTTTAATTGTAAGTACGTCACTTTGTTAATTGTTAAAAAAGGTAAAAGAAGAGGACATGAAGAATTTAATGTTTGGAGACTTCATGAACCCCGAAGCGGACAAGGAGGACAGGTTGTATGCGGAAATCAAGAGCATTGACGAGTTTCAGAAGATCGTGGTTCTATGCATCAACGAATACAACAATGTGAACAAGAATAGAATGGACCTGGTCATTTTCCGGTACCTTTTGGAGCACTTGACTCACATCTGCAGGATCCTATGTAGCCCTGGAGGTCACGGCCTCCTTGTCGGAGTCGGAGGATCAGGTCGGCAGTCGCTCACCAGATTGGCGGCCTCCATGGGCGGTCATCAGCTCTTCCAGCCGGAAATTTCCAAGAATTACGGTAATTACAAGAATTATTATTTAAATGCAAACTTCAATTTAAATGCAAATCCAGGCTCATCTAGCTCTAATAAAAATGTTTAATTTTTGTATTGGTTAGTCGGTTATACAGCAGATGTACATTAACGATAGAATAACTCTCCCAGTTATTTGAAACGAAAATAACTTAGGGCATCAATTTTCTTCTAATTTGTTTTATCCCATGATCAGGAACTTTCAGGGCGATCTGCAGTGGACACTTTATTATGTATTACAATGGTAACAAATGTAACAACTTTGATGACCCCTTGAGGTCAAACCCAAAAGTTTACACATTTTGGTCCCATTTAAACATTGTTTGTAGAGACATTCTAAACACCGATCAAAAGTAGTCCGGGTCAATACGACCAAGTTTGGGTCGTTACCCTATGCTAAACATATTGACCTCTGGAGGTCAAATCCGAAGAGGTACTCTTTTGTGACCCATTTAAACTTTGTTGGTAGAGGCATTTTGAGCATGATTAAATAAAGTCCGGATCAATTTGACCAACTTTGATCCGTGACCCCATGCTAAATGATTTGACCTCTGGAGGTCACGGTTGTATACATATCGTCGTCGTTCAAAAAACCTCTCAGGGTATGGCCATTATGTATATACTGGCCAAGTATGAACATTATATCTTGGCAAATGGCGACGCTAAAGTGGCCTGACAGAAATTTTTAAACGCATTCATAATGCGCCTTGCGTAACATGTAGGAGGAAATGTCCACCGCAGATCGCCCTGAAAGTTCCTGATCATGGCATATACCTTAGAAGAAAATTGATGTCCTGAGTTATTTTCGTTTCAAATAACTGGGAAAGTTATTCGATATCATTTTGCAATCTGAACTAGATTGTGCTTGAAAGGGATATTTTTTTTGATAATGTATAACACAGCTGAAATTATTATTCAAATCTACAATTCTATATTCATGCTTCTATTGCAGGACGAAATGAATGGCGTGAAGATTTGAAAAAAGGTATGAAGAATGCCGGAGGCTACGGCCGTGACACCGTCCTCCTTATCACGGACTCCCAGATCAAGGAGGAGAGTTTCCTGGAGGATGTGGATGCCCTCTTGAACGCTGGGGATGTCCCGAACATCTTCAATGCGGAAGAGAAAGGGGAGATCAATGAAGCCGTCATGCCGGCTTGGATGAGTCAGATGAACCAAGAGAAGAAAACTCGGACGGCGGACATCAATCCACTGGCTCTGTTCGCATTTTATGTGAGCCGGGTCAAGGAGAAACTTCACATTATGATCGCATTCAGTCCCATTGGCTCCGCTTTCCGCATTCGGATAAGGCAGTATCCGTCACTGGTTAATTGTTGCACCATCGACTGGTTTCAGGTTAGAAAATATGGTTTTTATCACAAGGCTTTTAATATTTAAGGTGGTTTTAGTTAATTACGTAATTTGGATTGGTCTGAGCTGAAATTTCAATTTGTTTTGTGTTTGTCCAATTTAGCCCTGGCCGGAAGATGCTTTGGAGAAGGTTGCCCAGAAGTCCTTGGAAGACCTGAATATCCCCGCAGATTTGAAGCGGGGCGCCGTGACGATTTGCAAATTTTTTCATACCAGAGCCGCCAATTTGGCCGGGGAATTTTTGCGGGAATTAGGTCGCTACGTGTATGTCACCCCGACGTCCTACCTGGAATTGATCCTCACGTTCAAGCAGGTCATCCAGGGGAAGAAAGAGGATACGATGAATGCCAAATTGCGATATTTAGCCGGTCTGGAGAAGTTGGCCTTTGCAACTGGAGAGGTTTGGGAATTCCCATAAATATCATATTTTTAGATGATTTATTGGCTTTTGACAATCACTTGGCAGTTTTATTTGTTCTTTCTTGTAGATCGCAGTTATGAAGAAGGAATTGTCGGCCTTGAAGCCTCAACTAGAGGAGGCCGCAGTGGTGACGCAGAGCTTCATGACGATGATCGAGAAGGAATCCGCAGAGGTGGAAAAAAAATCGTTGTTGGTCAAGGACGATGAAGCCCGAGCTCACATTCAAGCGGAGGAAGCCTCCAAATTGAAGTCAGAATGTCTGGAAGACTTGGCTGAGGCTTTACCTGTTCTTGATAGTAAGGAAATTGACATTGCTTGTGCTCGCCAAAGCGAAATATCAAATAATTATTTACATTAAGTATAGGTAGATTCCAATTCTCCCGCGTAAAGCTCATATCTGAATTTTTCGCCCAAACTCCATCAGACAATATCTCCGAGCCAGGGAGCACATGCAAATCTTGTTTCGCCTTTATCTGACCGTCTCAAGGGATATCATATGGAATAGCATATGGAAAACAAATATCTACAACGTTCTTGTTTAGTTTTTGGATTCTCGTCTCCGTTCGCCGGAAAAAGGTCAAAAGCCTTGTATTTTTCGCCTTTTCAGTTGGCGTAAAGTCGATAATAATTTGCTTTGGATTAAATTCGGTCGGATTTTTATCTACAGCAAATAATTATTGGCTTTAAGCCAGCCGAAACGGCGAAAAAATCACGGTTGTTGACCTATTTTCGGCGAACGGAGACGAAAATCAAAAACTAAAAGAGGAAGTTGTACATTTTGTATTCCATATACTCTACTGTCCCTTGAGGTGGTCAATTAACGCCGAAACAAGATTTGCACGTGTTTCCTGACTCAGAGCTATTGCTTGACGGAGTTTGGCCGAAAAATTCAGACATGACTTATACGGCGGAAGAATTAGAATTGATCTACTTGTTATTATTGATTTAATTATTTATTTAATTAATGCAGAGTGTTTGCACTGTAAGAAAACATTATTCATTTCGTTTTTTTTTTAATTTAGAGGCCTTAAAGGCTTTAGATACTCTGAAACCGGCGGACATTGTCATGGTTAAATCCATGAAGAACCCGCCGCCAGCTGTGAAATTAGTCATGGCAGCCGTGTGCGTGATGAAACAGATTAAGCCGGATAAAATCAAAGATGCGGATGGGAAAACTGTATGAGTTTATTTGCCTCATGGAATAAGCTATTTTTTACACATGTCCTTGGATGTTTATTATAATGTATTGCTAATTGCGTTGAACAGGTAATGGACTTCTGGGGTCCGAGTAAAAGGTTGTTGGGTGAATTCTCTTTCCTGGATGACTTGAAAAACTATCCGAAGGATGACATTCCCCAATCGGTGATGGCGGACATTCGGAATAACTTCATTAATCAGCCGCTATTTAATGTGGCCACGGTCTCGAAGGCTTCCAGCGCTGCCGCTGGCTTGTGTCGTTGGATCATTGCAATGGAATCGTATGACAAAGTTGCAAAGGTGAATCCTACCTCCAATAAATTACTTGTGCAATCCCATAAATATCCGATTCATTGGAAATTACGTACGAGACGGCATTTAAAGCATTAATGCGAGAAGAGCTAACGGAAGACATAGATTTACTCTTCATTTTTTTCCCGACAATTCTAGGTAGTTGCACCAAAAAAAGCCAGACTCACGGCAGCAGAGAACACATTAAAGGATACTTTAGCCCTTCTAAACGCCAAGCGTGCTGAGATTCAGGAGTTGGAAGAGAAGCTCAATGCACTCCGAGAAAAATTTAATGAAACCAATGCCAAAAAAGCAAAATTAGAGGCGGAGGTTGATCTATGCGTTAAGAAATTGGAAAGGGCTGAAAAACTTATAGGTGTGCACTTTAAAATTGATAAGAGTAGCTTTAGGTATGCAAATGTAATTTAGGTAAACAATAATCAAAATAAACAACAATCACTGCAGGTGGTTTGGGCGGCGAGAAGCATCGATGGGAAGATGAAGCGAAGCGACTTCAAGATATTCACAATAACTTGGGTGCCGATGTGCTCATCGCCAGCGCTTGTATTTCCTATTTAGGCCCCTACACTGCTACCTTTAGGTAAACTTGCAATTCAAATAGTTTTCCTTGTATCGCATCGGCAAGAAATTGTCAATAAATAAAAATAAAATAATCTTGTGATTTCTCTCCGAAAAGGAATGACTGTATTCGAGACTGGGTGAACTTCGTGTTGAAATTGGGTATTTCCTGCTCCAAGAGTTTCAGCTTGAGCAAAACTCTGGGCTCACCCATTAAAATTCAGGCATGGAATATCGGAGGATTGCCCAATGACTCCTTTTCAGTGGACAATGCCGTCATGGTGGACTTGGCGAGACGCTTCCCCCTCATGATTGACCCCCAGGGTCAAGCCAACAAGTGGATTAAGAATTGTGAGAAGGAGAACAAGCTCCGGATTGCCAAGATGATGGATGGGGATTTCATGAGGAAGATGGAATATTGCATCGGGACGGGCACTCCCATGCTCATTGAGAACGTCACCGAAGAGATCGACCCCGCTTTGGGCCCAATCTTGGAGAAGAAAACGTTTAAACAATGTAAATACTCATTTGACATTTGTCTCATGTAACATTTAATTTCCAATTTAAAATAACCATTTTTAAAATAAACCTAGTATCCAATTCAAGAAAGTAAATGAGAATGTGTATCGTAGCTGGAGTTGATATGATGCGACTGGGCGACGTCGTGGTGGAATTTAACCCTCAATTCCGGCTTTATATTACAACTAAACTCAGGTTTCATTATTCACTCTCAAAAGTCGGGATTCTTTACTGTGTCATTAAGCTTGAAATTTATAATTGAGCCGTATGTACCTGGATTTATTCAGAAATCCCCATTACTTGCCCGAAGTATCCACAAAAGTGCTCCTCCTCAACTTCATGATCACGTTGGAAGGTTTGGAAGATCAGTTGCTTGGTATCGTCGTGGCCAAAGAAAGGTACGTTGCTTCATTTGCAATCTGATTGCATTTGTTATAATTCTTTTGAATAAAAATGGAACTCTTATTTGTAGACCTGAACTAGAGGAAGAGCGACAGCAGCTGATTATACAGACAGCAGCCAATACCCGGTCGTTGAAGGAGGTGGAGGACAACATCCTGAACACGTTATCCTCCTCGGAAGGGAACATCTTGGAGGATGAGACGGCCATCAACATCCTGGATTCGTCCAAACAAATCTCGAATGACATTTCCGAGAAGCAGTCCGTGGCCGTGGAGACGGAGAAGCAGATTGAGAAGTCCCGATTGGGCTACCGACCAATTGCCCGCTACACCAGCGTCCTCTTCTTCTCCCTCACGGAGCTCCCGAATATCGATCCCATGTATCAGTACTCCCTCACGTGGTTCGTTAACCTTTTCATTGGCTCCATTGAGCACAGGTGAGAATTGGAATCATTTCCAAAATAAAAAATAAATAAAAAATAAATAAAAAATAAAAACTTCATATTTGAGTCGAAATAACATCAACCGAGTCGTCGTTAATGTGAATAATGGAATCCAGTACGAATGTAAAAGTATTCTAATTTCCAATTATTAATGCTGCCCGGAACATGCAATTACAACTGCTACTGTAATAATGTAGCATCAAATTGTAAGCTCGAGTTTTGCATTTCAATCTTCAGCTTCCAAAAAGGGAACTAAAAAGACCGCCTTAGCTTCGTTGTGCTTTCTTTCCCCCTAATTAAAATCTTAATTCCATCCTTGCAAGGCTAATGCTTTTGAGAATTTTATGCAAACGTCTAGATTGACAAAATGATGTTTAGTATATTTTTATTTTTTTAAATAGTAACCGGAGCAAAGTACTGGAAAAACGTTTGAAGAATCTCAGTGATCATTTCCTCTGGAGTTTGTACGCAAACGTGTGTCGCTCCTTGTTTGAAAAGGACAAACTCCTGTTTTCCTTCCTCCTTTGTACTAGTATCCTGATGTAAGCTTTTTGAATTGATTTAAAACGATGTCCTATTTTACTTAAATTAGATGTGTTAATTGAGTCAAGTGGTCATACTCTTTTTTTTTTCAATTAACCCAACTCATATACAGGTCACAGGGGAAAGTGACAAGAGACGAATTTCAATTCTTATTGACTGGGGGAGTGGGCTTGGAAAATACGCAACCAAACCCAGCCAGTTGGCTCATCCCCCAATACTGGGACGAAATCTGTAGGATGGTAGATATTTCCCCAGCTTTCCGAGGTTAGGCATTTAATATTTTTTTTAATCGAAAACTGATAACCCGAAAAATTCCATGGTATTTTTGTCGTTATACTAGGATTTCTCGGAGACTTCCAACTAAAGATTTCACAGTGGAAAAGTATTTTCGACTCAAAGGAGCCCCACATGCAGGTCCTTCCCCTGCCTTGGAACGAGAAGTTGTCAGAATTCCAAAAGATGGTCGTGATCCGATGCCTTCGGCCAGACAAACTCGTCCCCATGATCGTCGTCTTTGTGAGCAATTGCATGGGCGACAAGTTCACACAGCCCCCGCCTTTTGATCTAGCGAAATCTTATATGGATTCCAATCACTTAACGCCGCTCGTCTTCATCTTGTCGCCCGGTGCTGACCCCATGTCCAACTTGCTCAAATTCGCCGATGATTCCGGCTTTGGTGGGTCGAAATTTGAGGCCATTTCTCTAGGACAGGGACAGGTGCGTTTACCAATATTAAAAAACTCTAAAAAATACATTAAATTAGTAGCAGGTCATTCTCAGGTCGATGCATGCATTTTAAAGCTTTTTCTTTGTGATCTTACAGGGCCCGATTGCACAGGAAATGATAACCAAAGCTACGGAAGAAGGAACGTGGGTCGCACTACAAAATTGTCATTTAGCAGCGTCTTGGATGCCGACGCTGGAGAAGATTTGTGAGGATCTTCCTACGGCAAAAGTGACCCCGACCTTCCGGCTTTGGCTCACATCCTACCCTTCACCGCAAGTATGTACACGCTGTTTAATTTTGACACACTTCTGCATTAATTATCATAGGTGTTCGAATTTAATGGCACAATATATACATACTATCTCCCTGAATATCATTCTCATGTGGATGTTCGTCCCAGGAAAGCATGTAGCAATCAAGAGCATTCTCCAGACCTGATGCTTACTCTATTGTATTGTTTGTAATTCCGAAATTGAACAGTTCCCTGTGACGATCCTTCAAAACAGTGTGAAGATGACGAATGAGCCCCCGACGGGTCTCCGATCTAACCTGTTGATGTCGTACACATCGGATCCGATCAGTGATCCAAACTTCTATGACAGTGTCCCCTTCAAAGAACGGGCTTTCCACCGTCTCCTCTTTGGCCTCTGCTTCTTCCATGCTGTCGTCCAGGAGCGACGGAAGTTTGGACCTCTGGGATGGAATATCCCGTATGAATTCAACGATTCCGACTTGAAAATCAGTCTCCAGCAGCTCCAGATGTTCTTACAGGAATCCCTTTTAATTCCTTTTGAAGCCCTTTCCTACCTCACCGGAGAGTGTAATTACGGTGGGCGGGTGACGGACGACAAGGACCGGAGATTGTTGATGTCCCTCCTGTCTATCTTCTATTGTTCTGACATCGTCGACAAAGAAAAGTCAGTTTTTCTTGGGAATTGCGTATATTTCTGTATGTGGCACTCCTCCCGACAACCTTATGAGCATTTCAGTATTAATACCTATGCCATTTCTGTTTATATTAGGTACTCACTCTCCTCAAGTGGGATTTACTACGTGCCGAAAGACTCAAGTTATGATTACTCCATCCTTCATATCAAGAAGATGCCCGCTCATCCCTCGCCAGAAGTATTTGGTCTTCACGAGAATGCGAATATTACAAAGAGCAATCAGGAAACACAACAGGTTTGACATGCACTCTTTAAAAAAAAATCAACCGTCATTACACATCCAACATTTTTATCATCTATTTTTTTTTATAATATAGCTTCTGGGAGGTGCATTGCTAACGCAATCAACGTCCAAAGGCGGGGAAGGTGGGGCTGAAGCGGGGAGCAAAGTGATTGACATTGCTCAGGATATCCTTGGGAAGTTTCCCAAAGAGTATGACATCGACGAAGCCATGGAGAAATACCCGGTGGAATACATGAACTCCATGAACACGGTCCTCCGCCAAGAGTTAATTCGATTCAATCCTCTGGTTAAAATCGTGAGATCAACGTTGGTGGATGTGCAAAAGGCCATCAAGGGATTGGTGGTCATGACCCCGGATTTGGATGAGGTCTTCAAAAACATGCTGATCGGTAAGGTCCCTGGCGTGTGGGCGAAACGCTCCTATCCGTCCCTCAAGCCTTTGGGTGGTTACATGCTGGATTTGCTACACAGGTAAACACATACATATATGTATCTATATGTAATACACATATGTACATACTTCCATTGGTTCCCTTAAACCTTTTGATCCCAAAGTGGTACAATTTGGTTATATTTTTTGTGCTCGATCAGGTTAAAATTCTTGCAAGATTGGTTGGATCATGGGGAGCCGAAAGTATTTTGGTTGAGTGGTTTTTACTTCACCCAGTCCTTTTTAACTGGTGTGTCTCAAAATTTTGCACGGAGGCGAAAGATTCCTATTGATCTCTTGGGTTTTGACTACGAAGTCACCCAGTTTGAGAAGGAAGTGAAGAAATCACCTGCCGATGGTGCTTATTGCTGGGTAAGAAAATTTGGCCATCCACAAAGGGAGATGGTTCTACGGTTTTATTGATACATTTTATTAGACTAATAAATCCATAGACGAATTTAACCACTTGGATCAGATTGTTTCTACTTGGTTTGATGTCATACATGTTTTATGCAGGGTTTATTTTTGGAGGGTGCGAGGTGGGATCGTGAGACAAGACTTCTGGGGGAGTCCAAACCGAAGGTGTTGTACGACACGATCCCAGTGATTTGGTTTATCCCCGGAATCAAAGTATGTACCATTTGCAATGCATTTGCAATTTTATGTGCTCAAAGAAACTACACAAAAAGCTGTTTGTACCTTTTCTTGGAAGGAAAATGTAATATAATTATATGAATATAAAAATCCCTAGACGCAATTCGTGGAATACTCATGTTATGAATCGCCGGTGTACAAAACGAGTGCTCGTCGAGGGACACTTTCCACCACGGGACATTCAACCAACTTCGTCCTCTTCTTGAAGCTCCCCACAGATTTGACTCCAAAGCATTGGATCAACCGCGGGACGGCCTGCTTGTGTCAATTAGATGATTAGCAGTGTACTAATTATAATAGTAATAATTAAAAGTTTTTTTAAAGTGCTTCCATTCTCTCGCATTATTTCTGTGAATCTACCCTCTTTTTCTGTGTGACATTCTTTCTCATTGAAACAGTAAAGCCGTTCTTAATTATGTAATTAATGGAGTCTTGCTTTGCATCATGCGTCACAAGCTTTGTCGACAAGATGTGTCATGGGAAATTAGATGGGGGCTCAGAGATTTAATTAACATTTTCCTAAGTACCGCAAATCATATTATAGGAATTATAATTATATTATATGAAGAAATTATTATATGAAGTGGTCCTGTCGTAAATTAAAATTGGCATTAATTGGAGACGTATTGCGTGATCAAAGTTCCTTTGGCAAATGAGAATTTGGTCCACAATAATCTGATAATGCATACTTCCTGTTTATTTTGGTATTTATGGCTTTCCACTCCAGTTAAAATTAGATTAGCTTGAACGCATTAGAAGCTACTTGGAATTGATCCCATGTGTAATGAAGAACCCATTTGGAGTTCCATTAGCAAACCTCTCAAATAGTAATTAAATACTGTGATAACTACTGCCTATAATTACATTAAAAGTGTTTGAGTTCCTAACAACGTTCCCTAAAATGTATTTCTACTACAATTATCTATTTAATTTCGAATGGAATTGCAACAATTTATTATGATAAGATTGATAGCTAGAATAAATAACATGTGAATTCACTTTTTGTAGACAGAACATTATTGATTTAGTTACATATACAATGTTTATTTATGACTTCATCCCACGGCAAATTTTAAGCCTTTACTTTGCTTATAAAACTTTTAAATATCCATAATGCAGCAAAAATACAAAAGTTTCTGCCCGTTCGGTAAATCAAAATTATTAGTATACAAATGTACAACGGGAAAACGCAAGATCACAATTTTTTTTAGGTTTTTTTTAATGCTCAACTATTTTCGAGTGGTGTTTCTAGCTGTCTTCCGTTTCAAATTTTTTCAAACATGATCTAGCCACTTGGATGTACTTGGTTTTTGCTTCGTCCTGTAAATTATCAGAAATATTTACTTAAGTGAATATTGTCAATTACGTATTTACATTTTACCTATAATAGGTCAATACACAGAAAACATGTAGATGAATAATTTTAATGAATGAAAAATCCTCCTTCAATAAGAACTCACTGTGGATATAGTTTTTCCAATATTTTTCCAGGCATTCCATTCTTGAATGGCTTGTTCCTCCTTTTCGGGACAATTTCCACCGGGACACGGCCCCCGATTTACAAATTTATCCAGTGCCTGAAGTTGTGTGAGGATGTCAATGCCAATGTCGGGCTTCCGCCTTATAATTTTAATGTAGCATTCTAAATACTGATTAGTGAGTGATACTTCTGACTTTGATTTCAGTGTTTCCGTTCCATAATTGAGAAAAATTCCATTTGAGGGATAAATGGAGAGGTTTGTGGAACTAAAATTGGATCCAATAAATTCATTTGTATAGTAATATTTACCCTTTTGCAAAACACAATTAAGTTTTTAGTTGCTTCAAAAGCAAATACTGCAAAATAAACATACCGAAAAATGTGTCGAAAACTCCGGAAGACAGGAATAAATACCATTTTTTTGCAGAATGAAAAATGGTCCAAATAAAAGTAGGATTTAAAGCACACTCGGACTAGTACAAAATGACAATGCTGAAAGTGCGTGAACTCGGATTTCCCTCTTGGACGTCAGACTTTCCAAAGGCGTACATCTTACTATATTCCTCACTTGTACATGCATCCAAAAGGGTTTCCTTGTAATATTAAATTTTTATCTCCTCCAAGGAAACAATATAAGAGCAGTCTGAACGTGGACTTTGTCATGGGAAATGCATGGAAACCGGTTTTTAAAATCATTTTCTTCCAACAAAAAATCTACTATTGCCAGGTATAAGACAAAGCAGTTGAATCCTTCCTGAACTTGCCAGTGTGTACGTTTTTGTCAACGCAAAGGCTGTTATGTCTGGAATGAGTAGATGATAGATGTCACGTTGAAGAATGAAAGCTTTTATGTGACAAAAGGGCAAATTTAGTCCAAATGTCTCTACAATTTACATTTCCGCATAAGAAAGGTGGAAATCCAGGGGACTCACCAGGGCGTGGCTCGGGTACTTTTTTCGACGATCGAGAACATTTTACGAGTAATTATTGATTATAATTAAAAGATTAGACAAGACCTTACCTGTAAGGTTGACGTATAATCGTAATTATACGACTTCCGGAATCCGAGAGGGTTGCCTGAGTAACTCTTGTAGTACAGCTCACCGCAGGGGAAACTCACCGTTCAAGTTCACATTCATAACCAT
>JAQGBT010006135.1:0-13061 GCA_034698585.1 Disparrhopalites patrizii
ATATTACGTTATTTCGTACCAATCGTGATTATGTTTCTGGTACGTAGCACTTGGGAGTAAATTGCGATTATAAAATGTGATGTCGTTTTGCAATATGCAAATAATAATAATAACATGTACTATGTTGTATGTATCAATGAATGTCGATGCTTGACATCGTTACATCATGATTTAGAAAGCATAATTACGCAATTATTTCAAGCATTTTGGCTAAGATGATGATTGTGACTGAGTTCATTTGCAAACGCAGTGAATAAACTCCGGGCACGATTTTATTACCGCTTTTATTTAAAACCTTATGTAAAGCATATGTATGGTTGATCGTCCAGTAGTTCATATTTCGACGAGATTATTTTTGTAATATGAAATGAGCTGAAGCTAAAACTCTTGCGTTTTCACAAACGGAAAGCATCGATTAAAAACTAAAATCACGTGGTTTATTTGAGCATCGTGAAATAACTCTGTTTTAGGATTTTATTTACACGCATTTTTCATTAAGACAATCTACTTAATAAACTTAACCACTTATGAAGATACGTTGCAAACGACATACAGGCTTGACTGCATGATTTAAAAACAAAGTCGTTTAACAGTGATGAAATAAAAACGATGGTTTAAATCCGTGTGGCTGAAAGCAATGTTCTTAAAACCCGAAAATTTTAAAATCTTTTATTATTTCTACACATTAAAGGTGCATAAACTGTACAAGAATAAGAAACAAAGGGTTACTTAAATGGTAATACACACGCGTGGTAAAATATTAATCAACCATTTCTAAGGACGACTAAATTATGTAATTCTACGCACTACTGATTACAAAATAAGTACTGTAATGATCTCGGGATTTCAATCTCAAGCAAAAATAAAATTAATAAAAAATGCAGAAACATCTCAAATACATACTCTACGGAGTTATTTGTGTAGTACATTAGTTCTTTGATCATGCCGGAAATCGCAGAGGCAACAAAAAAATTAAAACACCTAATAAATAAGGTAGAGGTAAGTATAGCACGCTATACATACATTATTGTTTTCATGTTGAGTTTCACACACAACCTTCTTCTATTCAATTGGCACGGTTAAATTCACTAGCAGACCTAACACTGGTCCATGAGAGGACCTCTGAGACGGTTTGAAACTCACGAACGAAGTTTACACACGATTTGCCATATTAAACAAAATGTTCAATTTTTAATAACAGCGTGTAATTCGTGGGAGTAAACAAAAGCTAACTATGTGATCTCTTATATCGTTGTCATCTTCTCAGGTGTGAACAATTTTTTCTTGCCTCTACAACAGCACAGGAAATACTTGTAGAGCCGCCGAGATATTCTCAGTCTCTGTTCTCGCCAGCAGCAAATAAAACGGTACATATTTGTATTTGTAGCCAGTATTAGTATTTGACAACAAGTTCAAGAAGACTTACAAAAACCTTGTTTTAGTTTCAGTTAAGTAGCTCAACGTAGTTTGCTGGGAACAAACCGTAAACCTGATTAGGTCCCAGTCCTTCCCACCAACCTTCATCTATTTTTTCGATGTTGGTAATGATGTCGCCGGGATCAAATGTAATTTCGGATTCATCGGCTGCAAATAACATAGATAAACTCAGGCTTAATTCAAACAAAACCACATTCGGATCTCGGAAAAGTACATATACGCAATAAATAATGCTAGAAAAAAAACATACATATATGTATTCTATTATGGATGAAAACAAATATGGCGGACGCAAAAGCTTACCAGCCTGATAATCATATAATGCTCGGGCGCAAATTCCATGTTCAGGTAGAATTTCAATTGCAGGCATTGATGGAGAATCTTCAAGATGTTCCACATTCTGCACCTCAGGTGTGGAATTTCTTTCTGGCGTGCTAGGGTGTTGATAAGGAGCAATCCCTTTAACAGAATCGTTCTTGGGGTAACCATTGACATTGTCGTCACTTGCTTTTGGCTCCACGTTTGCAAAAGCGGTTGGAGGAGGTACAGGTGAAACTGAAGCTTCCGAAACTGGTGCAGATGTGAAATCAGAGGCTGCAAATACACTCGCATTATTAACTACATTTGCAGAGTTACCGTTGGTAGCCTTGTATGTTTGACTTTTTACTGCAGGGGGTTTCACTTCTTCAACAGCCGCGTTATTGGGCTTAACTGTAGAAGAAGTAGTAGAATTCATTATCCCACCCTCAAACATCTGGCGCCTTTTGAATACACTGAGGGTCTCCAAAGGCTTTCCATTAGTTGCATTACTATCTGAATTGGCCTCTATGGGTGTATTAGGCGTTCCTTGATCAAAACTCTTTATGCGCGCACGAACTAAATCTCCGGAACTACTCGTCGTGTTCTTCCTTGGTGTGGATGCCTTTACGGCGGCTGCAGACGTTATGTGGGTTCCGGTGTTGTTCCCGTTAACATTATTTGTAATAGAGCCCGTATTTCTTGGACCATGGCCAAGCTGGGGCTCTTGCTTGGAAACTTCGTTAAAATACTCCTCACTTTCCCTTCTCAATATTTTGACTTCATTTTGGGAAAACTTTCTTAACTTGTTTTGTTCGTCTCGTTTTCTTCTCTCCTCTTCCTGTTCTTCCTTCCGCCAAAATTCATCTTTTGCTGCTGAGTTTATATCGTCCTTAGGGTTCACTTTTTTGTAGGTTGTTCCCTTAATTAAGAATATTTCATATTTGCGAAAGCTTTATTTAGCCTCAATATTTGTTATTATTTGTTCCAGAAAACTTTACTTACCACAGGACCTCTAATGTCATTCATGTCATTGATAGCCGACATTTTAACACCATCTCCTGCGGTCGCTTTTGCAACAAACTCCAGTACCACATCCGGTTCTACGTCTTCATCTTGCCGAGCATTCATAGTAACGTGCACTCCTTTGAAAAAATTCTTGACTTGCTGCACATGATTAGCACAAGTTCCTTTTCTCGCCAAAGGGGCACCCTCTCCTTGCTGTAACCACAAAGTCAAATAGATTCCAAATCACCTTTAATCTTTCATCTTTCCTTGTTCATCCTTTATAGACAAAAAACTAACTTTCCTGTTCTTTCCTTTGCTTTTGAACGCCAACAAAAAATTATATATAACTGAAAAACTCTGTTCAACGAAAAATATACATACATATTTCACAAATACGTCTACATTAGAAAAAGCAGTAGAGTGTACGACCTCATTTATTTGAATTTAGAAGCGTTGAAGCAAGTTCTTCTCATCTCAGAAATATAATTTGGGTGCATTATATAATCTACACAACGCTTAACTGATAATGATCATTAAAATGTGAAGGCATGAAATTATTACCCAATTGATAAGAACGACTTTCTCCACGTTCTTTTCCTTAATTTTAACTCGGCACAAGGCGTACATAATCTTTCCACTATTAAAGTCATCTATTAACTCTTCAAGTCCACCATCTAAACATCAGATTTATAATTCATTCATAAATCATAACATAACTTATTTAGATGGCATAATATTATGTCCCATGAATTTACAATTTTTTCTGTAATAAACTTACCGCCTTTGCTAATCAGATTGAGATCATACGACTGACCATCGTAACCAAAGAGTGCCCTGTGAAATAAAAACTCTTTTTGCAAATAGGTACGGCAAACGGCAGTATACACATGACATGATGATTAAATATTTCTGAATAATCTCACTTCAAAGAAATTAAATACGTACAGGAGAAAGATTTCTTGTTTTTTTAGCAATAATATAATTGTCGTTTGTTAAAACAAATATTCAAATAAATTGTCGAGTAGATGACTTCATCTCTCTATTTAAAAAGCGTGCGAAGCAGTAGCAATACTTACCAATTCGTTTGATCTTTTTCATTCATGACCTCTTTCCAGGCTGCCACTAGGGCGTCTTTATTTTTGTCGATATTTAAGGTCATTTTGGAGCTCAAATCACTAGAAATATGAAGTAAAAAATAAATGGTCAACGATTAAAATACCTGTGAAATACGTATACTGTTTTATGTACTTCACAAGTACATGTAAACGTACTTATATTTAATAAATAATAAATACAAATACTAAATAATATGTACAACAATACACTTATCAAAGTTCTAAATAAGGCGCACAGGACACTAAAACACTTCGTTTATAATTGTACATTCACGATCACGAGCGACAATGCCCGGGGTTTTTAAAGAATGCTGCAATTGTAGCAACTTTGATGTTCAAGTTTAGTTTCGAACTTCAACTGAAATTGATGCGTGATATCTTTTCCTTGGTTTGGACTCAAGCCTCACTTTCATTTGCCTCCAAAAGTGAAAATCTCCCCAAATCACGAGTAAACCTGATTAAAAGTATGTAAACATTGTTACAAAAATACAGATTTGACTTACCCAACAATGAGGTCACCACTCAAGTTTCAGTTTCAAGTAACGTGAAGATCACAAAAAAAAAATTAGACGTCCAAACTTGTATTTACAATTAAGAGTGAGCGACACAGGTATTTTTATTGCAGTCTTGACCCTTTTTAGGCATATGCAGGTAAATAAACCAAAATAAGGTTAAAAAAAGCTCTGGTATAGATTTTTAGATTTGTAGGAATGATGATGACGGGGGAAATCGGGCACGCACTAGTCCAGAGTATGCGTAAAATCCTGCGTCAAAAACAGGGAAAAAAACATATTAAATTAAAGAATGTGTACACAGGTTATTCGCTTGATGGAGAAAAAGCAGGTTTACTTAATGTAAGTTGAATATTATGGTCTTATCAAGTGAGAAAAAAACACTTGGGCTACCTAAATAGATATCGCGGGGTGACAGCTTAACTGATGATGTTAAATCCTTTGGATGGAGCTGCTCCCCTGCGTCCCAATGCGTCTCTGTAAGCACACCTAAAAATATAGTAAAAAATATATTGACACCTGTGCGGCTTACTGATTAAGTTGGGAGGTTGGTAGGTAAAGCTAGTGCTTATTTACCTTTGAGTGCCTACAGGATTTTTTATAACTCAGATGTTTAAAGTTTTCGCAGTTCTATGTGAGATTTAATGTTTAATGTTTGGTGCGGAAGAAAAAAGCTGAAAAAAGGGCAAGAGGCAAGAAGAACATTGACACTTGCAATTCAAATACAAGTGCGCTCTGGCCCTTCCCCCTTCGCTCCTTCTCTGTATGTTCTCTTAACAGTTAACACGGTCTCTGTCCAATATCCTTCCTCCTCCACCTTCACGTCTACCCATATTCACCTTTTGTACACTCAATTTAGCCGACAACATCATCGCTTCGAAAATCAACTTTTTCAAACAGTCGTTGTTACAGAGATGTTTGAGCACAGCATAACCGCCAGCCACGAACACAATAAACTTTTAACGCTATTTATGTTATCCACATTAATTGTTTTCCCGTGTTATTTCTTCTGGAATCACCCGAAGCCGTACCTACACAATTTAATTGATCAAATTGGTTCTTTAGTTGTTCTAATTGGTTCATTTGATTCAATTCGATTTGTTAGTGAAATCAATTATCCAAACTTTCCGCTTAGATTTTTGTCTTTTTACGATAACAAGGAGAGTAGCATTATTCGAACTCACCATTGAATTTAAACTTCAAACTTACCAGGGATTTCAATTTTTAATTTTGTCTTGAGGTATTGCACCCCTCGAACACGACGAACACGAGCTTAGTTAGTTAGTTTTTCCATATAATTAAATGAAACGTGTGCGCATGCACCAATGAAATCCTCTGTGTACCTATTGACATTACAGTATTAACACGGATTAATACGCTAAATTTACAGATTTTGATACGTATTACTTAAGGATATTATTTTTTAAATTTATTTTTGATGTTTTAAATAAAAAAACGTATTAAATGCAGTAGGAAATGTTGTGCAATTAATATACTACACTCTATTAAGTACATTGCACATAAATAATGAGCTGAATTGCACATTAAATGAGCTTCACCCTATGAAACTAAGGACACGTTCAAAAATATGCATATATTAAACGCCGTTTAGCTGCTGCATTTATGACGATAGAAACATAGTGTACACTCCGGTGGGTTAACATGTGTATTAAGGATGCACGGGTTTTGCGCAATGAAATACGAGCAATTTATGCGCAGATTTTGCGTCAATCCTCTAACGAATGCGCATAAACAGATCCAGTTCCAGCACAAAATTTGCATGTCTGCGCGGACGGACAAAACCGAGATTTAAAGCGCCAACTGACTCCGCCGAAAGTGCGGTTTTAGCGCCCTTTCAATCATTCTGTGCTAGCTGGGTTGTGTCCATGCATACGGCTTTTAAATGGACATTGTTGTTAGTAAAGTTATTATCTACTCTTTTGTACAACTTTATAACCCAACGTTTTGGAAAAATCTATCAACAGGTCAACAGTTGCACTATTTGTCTGTTCCATGTTTTAATGTTGGAACAACTGTAAAAGATGAAAAAGAGGAGCAGGGATAGATTTCTCCAGGTTCTCCCTTGTAAAGGATATATTTTCTGCCTCTTCCTCCATGAATCGGCTAACTCGGGGATTCCGCTCTGCTCTCGTTTGTCGTGCTCTATGGTTTTTTCCTCCTTTTATTTTACAACTGCAAAAAGCTACATGGTTGAGCACTATATTTTATAACTTGGACTTGACTATAGCATGGTTGGGTGGGAATTGTGGAATTGAGGTTAGATTGTGTAGAAAATAATGCGAAAGAATGTGTAGGCGGTAGAGAGAAGAGAGAGGAGGCTGTTTGGGAATTGAAAGGAGATCTCGAGAGAGTGTGGGAACGGAAAAGGGAAAGAAAAATGTGATGGAATTTATTAGCCAGAAAGAGAAAGAATTGAATGGAAACATGAATGGAAAGATGGAAAGAGAGAGTTGCTGTTTGCCGTGGACGCTCTTAGCCTTAGCGTTAACGTTAACGTTAATTGTGAAGGCGTAGGAGGTCTGACCTGACCGGCTTCCTATTTCATTTTCATTATTCCATACATCACCTTTTCACATCACACATCACACATCACACTTCCCATTCCCACCATTTACTTTCAGAGGAAGCAAGCAACTGCTTATTTTACTAAAGTTTAAATCAAATGCAAAAATCATGTTTATTCACGGATGAGGGACGACCCGACGACAGATATTTAGATTTAATTGTATGAGCGAAGATAAGCTATAAAATAAAGAGCTTTTTTTAAAAATCCAATGACGATGGTTCGTCCGTCCAAAAGCGCGGGCTCTCCTCCCCTTTTCAAATTCCAATGTGCTATTTCGTCTCATCTCGGATCTCAATTCTCATTCGATAATATTAATTTGATTCATCCCTGCCTCACGTCTCACATCTCGCCCTTTTACTCACATTTAAAGACCACTAGCTCAATAATAACAGATTATTAATAGCTTTCGTGACTGATTTCGCATTTCGCCATGAAGTAAAAACCCTTTCCCAGTCCTGCAGTGTCGGAATTTAACGTAAGTTCAAATTAAAATGAATAACTGGTAATAAACTGGTGCCGTTGTCACTTCTTGTCTCTTGTTTTCTCGCATTTTAAAGTAATTATCGTTAGCTAGTTAGCTCTACTATTTGAGTATCAGTTAATTCGGTATTAGTTTAATTAAGCCAACCTGCTGAGCACAGTAAAGGTGTTACTCTATATACTCAGTTTGTCACTAACCTGTTGTGGAAAAGCGTCAAGGTCAAGGTAAGCCAGACTTGTTGTTTTCGAAACTTGTATTACATCCAGCTGTACCTGAATGTCACTTTGACGGGACGGTGACCTTCAAACAGGCAGGTTGGATTCTTTGGAAATTGGATTTATTAATAACTCGAATTTTCGGAGGTTGATTCTGTGTGAAAGGTTTGCTTGTGTGATCACTGATCAGTAATCATCTACCAAACTTTGAATTACTTTAGTGGATGCTTCCAGTTTTGATGCTTTGTATTTATACTGTTTATGTTTATACTCATACCTAATCACATTTATTATTTGTGGTTATATGCTGATTTGATTCGTTGTATTAATGTTGCGTGTTAAATTGTTTGCAGGATTGTAAATATGTTGCGTGGTGTTACCCATTTACCTCGGCTGTTTAAGTCATCGATCACAAGCTCGATAAAGAATTACGGGAAGCGCCCTCCAACTCACGTCTTATCCGCAGTAAGTGTAATTTGTGTACATTCACGTCATAATTCCGTCTTTGTGTTGGGGTTACCAGGAGTTTTAATTCCACGATTCCGTAACTTAAATATGTATACATACTACATACGTAAAACTCAGTGTTTCGGCTTCATATTGTTTTATTTTTCGTGTAGCTCAACTTTTCCACCAGTCGCAGAAATGATGCCCAGTTTTGTGATTCAGCGCTGGATGCTGTGAAGGATATTCCACAAGGAGCCAAAATTCTTGTTGGAGGTATGTTTATTTGTTAAGCCATGTGCAAATGTTTGTTTTACACACAGTCCAGCAATCATATCGCTAATTCATGCATTTGTTATTCCAGGGTTTGGGCTTTGTGGTATCCCGGAAAACCTAATTCAAGCTTTACTTCAAACCAAAGTTTCCGATTTGACTGTGGTTAGTAATAATGCTGGTGTGGATAATTTTGGACTAGGATTATTATTAAAGCAACGTCAAATTCGTCGTATGATTGCCTCTTACGTGGGGGAAAATGCAGAATTTGAGAGACAGTACTTATCTGGTGAATTAGAAGTAGAACTAACGCCACAGGTGAGGTCATGTATTTCTTCTTCTTAATTTGTTGCGACGTGAATAGGCCAAAATACTCTGAATTCAAGTACATAAATGAGTTTTTTCTATGTACAGGGCACATTAGCAGAAAGAATAAGGGCTGGAGGTGCTGGCATACCGGCATTTTTTACGCCAACTGCGTTTGGAACTTTAATTCACGAAGGTGGAACTCCTATTAAATACGGGAAAGATGGAGGAATCGAGATTCTTAGTGTTGAGAGAGAATCGAGAAATTTTAATGGAAGGCCGTATATTATGGAGGAGGGTATTACCGGTGATTTCGCTCTTGTCAAAGCGTGGAAGGCTGATCGTGCTGGCAATTTAATTTTTAGGAAAACTGCTCGCAATTTTAATCCGCCAATGTGCAAGGCAGGAAAAATTACAATAGCTGAAGTAGAAGAAATTGTTGATGTAAATTCCTTCACCCCAGAAGACATTCATGTGCCAGCAATTTACGTTCAACGTGTCATAAAAGGAACTAAGTATGAAAAGCGCATCGAGGTTTGTCAGATCACATTGTACTCTTAAAAAATGCAATAAAGTCGTTAATTATTGGTTGAAGTGAGAAGATTAAACCTTAAAAAAATTAAATACGTTTTTCTTTCAGCGTCTGACTCTCCAAAAAACTCCAGAACAAGCGGCAAGGAAGCCAAACCCAGCTCAAATTGTGAGAGAAACCATTGCAAGAAGAGCTGCTTTGGAATTCAAGAACGGCATGTTTGGTATATTGTAATTTTTTTATAATCAGTAGATCAGTACATTATTGTTTGACTGTCATTATTGTTAACACAGAAAAAGCTGTAACCTTTAGATCTTATTAAATATCTTGTTTGATTCCAGCAAATCTCGGGATCGGTATTCCAATGTTGGCGAGTAATTATATCCCTGAGGGTGTGAATGTGACCCTGCAAAGTGAAAATGGAGTATTAGGTTTGGGTCCCTTCCCAGCCGAAGGTCAAGAGGATCCCGACCTCATCAACGCGGGAAAGGAAACTGTTACTGTATTACCTGGAGCTGCTTACTTTTCAAGTGATGAAAGTTTTGCTATGATTCGAGGGTGAGATTTTGTTATATTTAATTGGTGAAGTTTTACAGGTGCAAATAAATTAATTGTTATTTTAACCTTGTTTTTATGCGTTATATAGCGGACACATCGACCTTACGGTTTTAGGGGCAATGCAGGTGTCGAAGTATGGTGACCTAGCTAATTGGATGATTCCGGTGAGCGCATGTTCATTTTGATGGTTATTCAATCTTAATGGAAACTTTTCAATAATCATTGTTCCTTTTCATTTTTTCCAGGGTAAGTTAGTAAAAGGAATGGGCGGAGCTATGGATTTAGTATCTTCTGCCGGTGCAGGTACAAAGGTCATAGTCACTATGGAACACACTGCCAAAGGTGGAACTCACAAAATTGTCGACAAATGCTCTTTGCCTCTAACTGGCATGCAGTGCGTGGATATGATTATCACTGAAAAGGTCCACAATTTTTTTCATAAATATATGTATACACCTAAACATTTGTGAATTGTTTGTTCAGTAAATCTTGGGTAATTATATATATCTTACTGGAAATTAAATATGAACTTATTTTTCAGTGTGTATTTAAAGTCGACAAGGACGAAGGTTTAATCCTTATTGAATTGGCGGAAGGAACGGAATTAGTGGATGTTGTCAATGCTACTGGATGCGAATTTACCGTTTCTCCGGATTTAAAACCTATGCAGCAGTCAGTTAGGGCATAAAACGGTTACGCCTGTGAACTGAAGAGAATAAACCAAATGCGTATATCTAAGTACCTAGGTACATGTTTTTAAGTGACTTTTTCTTCTCTGCTGTCAACCCGAGAATCACCAGCAAATCGAAAGATAATTCTAGAAATGTAACAGTATAGTGCTAAGAAAATTCGAATTTGTAGCGCGTTACAAGTTGGTGAATGTATGTATATGTATACTATTGTGACTATTGTTGATCGTGTTTTGGGAAATTGCTTTCCATTAAAGACCCCAGTGTCTCGAAAACAAATTCTCTCTTCGCTTTTTTTTATTATGCACACAGTTCTCGAAACAAATCGTTTTACTTAAACGAGAAAAACAACGAAAAGTTAGTGAAGAAGAACCTTTACTCTTGATTGAAGTTGTATTTTCATACAAAATAAATGTTAAAGTCACACCCTGCTGTTCTCGAGTGGCACTTATCTATTTATTATTTATATAAGTGGCATCGACTAAACTTTCATTCGAATCCATAGTCTAAGGAATACTTGCGTTGAGTAAGCAGGTTGTGCTGGAAAACGTGACGCGTGTTACAGATATGTCCAACAAACGTTGCGGCTTGCAAATGGCTGACGCCGCATTCTTTCTCCTCGGAGCATTGCTTTACATACGAACTTGTGATGTAGCCTCGACGATTATTTTAACCGTCCCGGCTGCCGTATTGCCCCCTGACGATCATTTGCTACGACTTAAACAATGTCTGGTTCTGGTGGCAACGACGAAAGATGCGAGCGCACGGAAACTACCGCGATTTACTGCTGACGATCTCTCCGCAGGTGTGATTCACCTAAATCATCTTGGCATAATACATGTAGTCACTAGTTTCACAGCGCATCTAGCAAAAAAATCGGTAAGTATCGCGTTTTTGCAACAATCTCTGCAACTTTCTGGGCATGAGCGCTTCACGAACCATTTCTTCGTCCTACTCTTTCTACAACCCCTGGGAGACAAAATTCTTCAGAAAAATTTGCTCAACGTCGTAATTCGCTTTGTTGTGTTTTCCTTTCCACAACGTGGGCCCGATTTTGCGGTAGTTCTTACTGGAATTCCCAGAAACAGGTGGAAATTAACCATCGATCTTCCATTTGTAATGAAAATGCGCTGCATTTTTACTGTTACCGAACTTCTGCGGAATCTTGTGCGAACGGCTGTATTAAACTTCTCCCTGATGGGATTGGTATTGGTATCCACAGCGAAAATTCGAACTCCTTCATTGTTAGAAGTGAAGCACCTTGAATTATCAAATATCCAACATTTAGTCCGAAATTCCTTCAACAATCTGCAGGGAGCCACGGTCTGGTACGGCCATGCGTTGCTCAGTGAAACTATCCCATGTTCTTTTGTCACCCATTTCGATATCGCCTTTAATTGTGCCTTCAAATTGTTCGCCCTGAAGTTCAACGTTACCACGAAGCACAGAATTCCTTCAGTATGGCACAAATGGACGAAAAATATTCCAGCTCTGAAAATTGCATTTCTGCACGATCATGACCTTGCAGAATTGGTATTGGGGAGCATAAATAAGAATACATTCAATAATACAGGATGGGCGCGAAGAGTTATAAGGCTGGAGGTAGTTGCAGGGTTTGAACACGTTTTAAAGCATAAGTTTATTTGGATCACGCGGGGCAAAATGGAACCCGGATCTTTGCTCTGGGCCATGGACACAAATTGTTGGATTCTCTTCCTAACTGCTCTGGCTATTACAGCTGTTTACTTTTGCGTTGAACGATTCAAGGAATCTTCGTCGTCTTTTCGTTGTGTCAGCGCCCTCTCGTATACATTGCTTCGCTTGTTACCACTCGCAGTAGATCAAGGACAATTACCGAGGATTAAATGCCTGCGAAAAATAATGTCCGCGAAAGGGATAGGGATTGTGTGCTTGTGGATCCTCATGTTACTAGTAATTACAAATGGCTACAAATGCTTTGTTTGTGCTTTCCTCTCCGTACCAACATCTCCCGAACTGCCCAGATCTCTGAGTGAAATCGTGGATTCGCGACACTTTTTAGTTACGGACTACGAAATTTTCGTGTCTTATAAGGGGAAATTCGAATGGGACTCCTTCTTCCTGTACCAAATAGCACGACTGGACCGATCTTTCTACCTGCGAAATACCAAGATGATGGCAACTCTGAACAAATTTTACCATCGTCTGCATTTCAGCCCTTGCTTCAGTGCACAAATCGCACGAACAAAAGAAATGGTTTCGAGTTTTATCCCCTTGGAAGGGTTCTCCCCTCCAGAAGACTTGGAAAATTGCACGGAAATAGCAGAAAATCATATTTACTTTGCGCATCCTGCGAACACATGGACGTATGGAATTGTCCAGAAGCTGAATCGATCAAAAATTGCGCTGACAGGTTCACTGGAATACTTTCAGCTAAAGGAAAATTTGGCATTGGAGACAAATCAGTATTCACATATCACGTTGAACTTCTTTTCCCGAATCGTTAACGGAGGTCTTGCCTTGTTTTGGCAAACGCATTTTGATGCAAGGTACAAACTGAAAGCGATTAGACGAATCAAGCGATTGCTTGGAATGAATTCATTAGCGTTGGTTTGGTCTTCAGATGAG
>JAQGBT010006136.1:0-13060 GCA_034698585.1 Disparrhopalites patrizii
CTCTCTCTCTCTTTTTGCATGATTACATACCGATATACTCCATCACGTATCTGAGTGTACTGTACAACCCTTTCTTGACTCTTCATAATTCCCCGTGAGATTTTATACAAAGGAAGAAGAAAAAAAAGCGTTCATGGAGCCGTCTAAACGTAACCGAGGAAATTAATTTCAACCCTTGTAGAAGGAGGAGATTGTGTGGGGAGGGAGATAAAACTTTTCCGGAGAATTTATTTCATCTTATACCTATATCATAATAATCCATCATCTCCCCCATTGAGACTGTTAAAAATGATGAGGAAGAGATAGAGAGAGAGAGAGAGAAAGCGGGACTTAACCTAGATTTGAAGGAAAGATGAAAAGAAGAAGAAAAACGTTTTTTTTTTTTTTACCTGAGTGAAAATATTGTTGAATCCATCACTGATACTGATATTAAGTAAAAAGTCCTGGGCTCGGGTGAGGGGACGAGCCAAGATGAGATTTTGGGAGTCGGGTAGGAGGAGGAAATATTGTTGAGGATCCCCCGCCACGATTTCATACCAAATATTATCCCCTTCCGGATCCATGGCATCAATAGTCTCCACGGTGTAGCCGGGCTTTTCCTTGGTTGTCAAGGACACGATTTGATCATTAGGGAGGAGGACAATGGGACTCTGAGACACTTGTCGACTAATTCCCTTCACTTTTAAAATTAACTCAATTTGACTCTTCAGCGGGACGGGGACTCCCTGATCACTGGCTTCAACTAAGAACTTGAGGATCGTGTCACTCCGGACGACGGAGGCGGACGTGTAGATCTCCCCACTTTGAGGGTGAATGGAGAAGACCTCATCATCCCGGGCATTGGAGCCGGAGCTGGAGCGGTATTTCAACCTGTACGTCACCGTCCCATTCTCCCCCGCATCCCCATCAAAGGCCACGACCCGGAATATTTTTTTCCAACCCTCAGCATTTACCATGTCCTCGGTGGTGTCCATAACTTGCCATTCACTCCATTTGACAACATCCTCTAGATCCTCATTCTCCAGCTCAATCGCATTCTCCTCATCCTCACTGGGCTCATCCCCTTGGAGGTCGGAGCGGAGTTCGGGGATCGTATGAGCACTCCCACTTCGGATGAGAAATAAGGGACTCATGTCATTCACATCCGTCACTTTAATCACCACCTTTGTCGTGGAGTTTAATGGGGGCACTCCCTGGTCAAAGAGGATGACGTCGAAGGTGTGCTCCGACATCTGCTCCCGATCCAACCCCACGTCCGTCGTCACAATCTCCCCCGTCTTGGGGTGGATCTCAAAGAAGGGGGTGGAGGTTTTGAGTCCATATGTAAATCCATGATTGTTGTCACAGTCAAAGGCCTCTAGTCGGAGGACGATGAGTCCCGGCTCCACATTCTCCGGGATGGAAGTCACATACATTGGTTCTTTCGTGAGGGGCACACACTCATTCACATCCGTCACATTCACAAATACTTCCAGCCGAGCCGGACTCTCCTCACTGATCACACTCTTGGCAATTATGGCCAACCAGTGGGAGGACTGCTTCTCATGATCCAACTTGTGAGCTGTCCTCAGTACTCCCATGTTATCTATACTAAATAGGTAGCGGGTGGGACCTTCCAGGGTAAAGATCACCCCGGGATATTGGGACTCACTGAAACCCGGGGGAGTCACTTGGGTCACCATGGAGCCAACAGGTACGTCTTCCGAGACTTCCGCCGTCATCACAATGTCCGTGAAACTGAACATTGGGACATTCTTCCGCACCTCATAAATCTGGAAATGGGGTATAAATCATGTTTGAGGTCACCAAATATAATATTATGCATGTAGTATACCTCCAAACAAAAGTAGATGGAAATTGGAGGGGAAAAAAAGGGGTGACACATATGACACCTGCTGCACAATAGATAATTCCTCCCCATAGTTATCATGCCACTAGTGCCAAAACCCAGTGAAGGATTTGAAAGCCATTTTTTGTGGAGGAAGACATGCACAAATCTAATTAATTTAATTGATTTTCCCTATTTTTAGTCATGACAAATAAAAAAGTATTTGGAAGGGAAAATTGGAAGGGGGAAAAAAATTGGGACATAGACATAAGTTGGATGGTTACTAAATCCGGGCTAAAAGGCCCGTCTTTTATCCTTTGAAGAGAGGATTGGAAAATTCCAAACGCATTTTCATCCTCCAGGAATGATGTAAGACCTCAGTGACATTTACATAAAATTCATTCCAGGAAGACAGAAAAAAAGGAACGTGTGAATTTTTCCCAGGAATTCGTTTTTTTTTCTTTTTGGTTTGACACAGCACACGATTCCATGTCGGAGGAAAAGACCATTCTTAAAGACAAGGAACCTCTAAAAAAGTTTTTAAAGGAAAAGGGAAGATTTTGGTGGCGGAGGGAAAAAAACGTTGAAGTGCCTGTTATAAGACAGAGAAAAGTATGGAGGGGAAGGAGGAGGATGAGGAGGAAAGAACCATGGTTTAGGACATTGTGTCACCCTCTTTTCGATTCATACACGCAAAGGACTATAGTTTAGAGGATATATTAGTATATATATACATGGGAGTATATGACATAATCTTTATAGATTTGAGAAGAAGAACGAATGTTCAACTGTAATAGAAAGACATTCCTAGTGCACTTTATATTGATTGCACTGGCTATAAGATATATATAAGAGGAAAGAAAGTCTTGGGGAAAAGCAACTGATTTAAAGACCCTCTCTCTCTCTCTCTTCTTCAGTCTATGATTGAGAGAGAGAGAGAGATTGGGACGGGAAAAGAAAGAGAACAGGAAATAAAGGGAAGAAGGAAAAGAGAATCCGAGTGTAAAATCACAATGGATGAGAACAAGCAAATACTTTAGTGGAGCTTAAGGAAGAGGGAGGGAGGGAGAGAGAAAGAGAGAGAAAGCGGGAGAAAGAAAGAGAGAAGAGAGAGAAAAATCATACCTCGATGACAACAAAATTTTCCGTCTCCAACGATGGTGTCCCTAAATCTCGAGCTCGAATAGTCAAATTGTAAATTGATGTTGCTTCATAGGATAATTCCCGGCTGACTCTAAGAACTCCGGAGATCTCATCCAAGACAAAATCTCCTTTTGCTCCGTCCACTAACGAGTAGCGGACGGTTCCAGCCAAGCCCAAATCTTCATCTTTGGCAAAGACCCTGGTCACGACAGCCCCCACCGGCCAATCCTCCCGGATCCGAGCAATCTTGTACTTGCTCCCCCCATACGACTCCGACTCAAATCGGGGTGGGTTGTCATTCTTATCCTCCACAATGATGGTGACCACGGCGATGGAGGACAATTTCTGAGGTGTGCCATGATCCTCCGCAATCACTAGGAGCTCATAAAGGTCCTGACGCTCCCGATCCAAGCTCGTCATTAGTCGGATTAACCCCGTCTTCTCGTCAATCGTGAATTCGGGGAAGTCATTGAGGAGGCGGTAGGAGACTTGGGAATTCCCCGTTCCCGGCTCATCCTCATCCTCCGCCGTCACTTGGAGCAAAGGCTCTCCAATCAGTTGATCCCCTTCCCCAAATTTTATTTTCATTGCTGGCTTCTGAAACCTTGGGGCCATGTCGTTGGCGTCCGAAACCTGCAGGGTTTGTATAGGAGATTTTTATTTTATTTATATTTTACCTATACATTTTCTCAGCTTCTTATATGTGCGTATATCCACGTTTGTACAGGTTATACACGTACATACCAAACACATACATTTTTTAACTTTTTATTACGGGCATTTAAACCCGATTTACGAAAAGGGGAAGAAATACAAGGGGGAGAGAGAATGGATATCTCTACATTTTTTTCTTTCCCCTTCCATTTCATGTTCCTACAAAGATTTTTTGTGGCTCACAATAAGTGAAGAAAGAAAGAAAAATGAAAGCCGTAAAAAAGTGTTATTTCGTATTACAAAGTAACTCGCCACCATAAAGGAGGAAAAAAGGTTGAGAAAGAGAGAGAGAAAGAGAGAGAGAGAGAGAGAGATCAGCGCTTCGAAGCAACCCCTTTACCTTCCATGAATAAAATAAAAATTACCTTTAGGTTCAACTTCCCCCTCAATCTCTCTCTCTCTCTCTTTCCTCTCTCTCTCTCTGTCTCTCTCTCCCTTTCTCTCTCCTATCCCCCTCTGGTTTTTATAACGCTACACATATCTTAAAAGCAGTACATTTCCTGGGAGATATCCTCCCCCCTCATGTCTGAGAAACCGCCTGTAAATACACGTATAAATGCTGTGGGGAGCTCTCTCTCTGTGATAGAGCGTGAAAGGGGTGAGAAAGAGTGAAATGGAGAGAGCAACAGAGGAAGAAACACCATGGATATGCACATAATTTTTCTCCCATAAAACCATATATATATATAGATATGTAAATATACATGTAAGTGCATATATCCTACCTTGACTTTCAAAAGTTTAGATGTTTGCTTTGGTGGTTTCCCTTGATCCCAGGCAGTGATGTTGAGCGTGTAGGAGGAAATTTCTTCTCGATCAAGTGGAAGAGCGACGACCAAACGACCCTCTTGAGTAGTGCCACCAGCGACAATACTTGTTTCAACATTAACAACATCCCAGGAACCATGAATTTCATCTCCACCAGAGATGACAAACGTCAAGAGTCCATTGTATCCTTTGTCCATATCCCGCCCTTTGAACGTCAGCACCGTCGTCCCCACTTCCGTGCTTTCATTCACCTACATTTTTTCAAGGGAAATCATTATACATTATAGTGCATAGACAGATAGAAACAAAAAGGACGTTATCATAATAATAATAATGATAATAATAACATATCAAACGTCACTTTCCCCTCTTCCATTCATTCAACAACATGCTTCTCCTTCTATTTTTTTTTCATAGGAATTATTATGGGGATTTATACAACTTTTTTTCCCTGTCCTTTACCACCAATTTTCTTTTGAAGACAAAAAAAAAGGTTCCAGCCTATTTACACAACTACTTAGACATTCACCAGAGAATATGTCTTGTCTGTGTGCGGTACATCCTCATTTGCATTTACACATAAAAGGGGAATTCTCTCTTCGTCATCACTCCCATAACCACCTCCAAAGGGGGCATTCATCAAAAGTTGGTGGTGAGGGAAATGTGCAGAAGAGAAAAAAAAAACTTAATATGAAAGGGTAATTTAAGAAAAGTTTCCAAATAATGAATGCTTAGTCAGTTGAGGTGAATACAGGAGTTTTTTTTTCTTGGGGAAAACAAAGGAAGGAAGGACAAAAGGGGTAAGTTTTGGGCCCGGTTATGGGCTATATGAAATCATATGGACAAAATAAAACAATATGATACTTGTTTTTCCCCTATTAATCAAGGTAAAATTTCTTGGCACAGTTTTTTGGGGTATGTAAAAGGGAAAAGATTAGACGGGAAGATAATCTGAATTGGTAAAGACGGTGATATTCTGTGGATTAATAAAGACTGGTAAGTGAATTAAGGACTGTGGAGGAAAAATCCTTTGTGAATGTTCTTGAATGAATGAGGAGGATCCGTCATTCTTTGGATGATCAAATGATCGTACATAATCCAATAGATGACAAAACTAGAGACGAGTAAAAAAGGGTGGATAAAGGCTTATGCGGTATGAATGGAAGAATTGAATGAAGAAATGAAAAAAAAAAGGGAGAATTTTTTACAAAAGAAGAAAAACCATTTTTTTTTTGTTACCGTGATTTCATTGGGCATGTCGATAAATTGCGGGGTATGCACATTTTCCCCGTACCGGCTCGGAAGAGAGGCAAAACCATTTTCAATTAAATCCGAATCATCCACTTTATTATTTTCCTCTGATAAGGCCGCCATCCGGTCGTACCTCTCCCTCACCCCAGTGTCCTGACACTCAAAGACGGACTGAGACGTGGAGAACAATTTGATTCCCGTTTTGATAGAGTCCGACTTATTAAAGTTACTCCGGAGCCCATCATTTAATTCCACTTTGACGGTCATCACATCCGAGTAGTACTCCCCATCACTTGCCGTCACATTGATGTACCTCTTGGTCGCCCTCAAATCTCGTAAGTCACACATCACCCGCAATTTCCCCGAGTACTGATCTATGGCAAAGCAAGAGTCCTCATTCCCACCCACAATTCGATAGATGACCACGTCACTGCGGTCAAAGTCAATGGCTTCCAATTTCCCGAATTCCGTCTCAAATTTTATGTTCCGGTCTATCAAGGCAATGCAGTTGCTCACTGAAACAAGGACACAAAAAGTGCTTTGTGTTACAGCACAACTTGTAATTATGTAAGCTTCATTTACTCTACCAAGAGAGTAGTAAAAGCAGCAATGTGGGGGGGGGGGAAACCCCCCCCCCAAATAAAGCCTTCAATGCACACTTGTACTACTTCTATCTCGACTCCAGCACGCGTCCTTCCCCATACAGAAACAAGGACCAGAAGAAACTCATTAACTTTTTTTTCTTCGGAGACGCACATCAAAATAATTATACGGGGATCCCATAAAAAAAATCTCTCCAGGACATAGTTGGACCTTGTCGTCCGAGTGAGTAAATCAGTCAGAAAGAAGGGCAAGGAATAGGACAAAAGGGCCCTCAACTACAATGGGGTTCCTTTTGCTCCCCTCTGCAAAATTACATAGGGGGCAATCTGATATTTTTGCACACAAAACCCCCGCAAAAACAAGGGAGGAAGAAACAAAAGGAGACAAAAGACAAGAAAACAAGGGGTACTTACGTAAATTGACTGGTCTATTGTCATTCACATTTTTCAGCTTCACCGTAATCGTAATTTCTGATTCCCGTCTGGAAGGCTGGCCCCAATCGGATGCTCTAATCCGTAATTTATACTTGCGTTTACTCGTCTCATAATCCATAATCTCCGTGGTTCGGATTTCCCCCGTGAAATGATCAATGGTAAACGGTGTTGGGTTGATGTTGGCAATATTATATGTTACGTAACTGCAAATATCCCCATCCACCCAAAAAAAAATCCCATATCATCACACATACTAACATACATCTTCCTCTCCTTCATGGATGTAGGTCATGTTCTTCAAAGATGGAGAGATTTCCCGGATGTAAAAAAAAAAAAACCGAATGGAAAGGAAGAAATATGAGCAAAAAGGAAAAACTAAAGGGTTTGTGGAGAGTATGAAATGTTGGGTATGGAATATAATATATGTGCATACATCCTCGTGTAACATGACTTTACACAATGTTCACAAAGCCTTTTGTTGAACATTTCTTCCCGAAACCCTTTAAGTGGAGTGTGTGTAACTGTCGGAGGGAAAGCATATGTACGAGGCCTTACATGTATTCCATGTCTAAATATTTTAATTAAAACTCCGTTCACATAACTTGCACCAGCAAATCTAATAATGTATTTCGGGTATACATAGTTGTACATATGCCTATCTGGGGCGAAAAAAGAGACTCCTGAGCCTTTTGTACGCTCTTAAGAGCTCTCATGTGAATGTATCTTTCTCCCGAAAACTATACATTGTGGAGAGAGATAGCACATGGTTTGAGCCAAGCTGTTAAACGCAAAACCTAATAAACGCTTAAATATGTGGGCTCCTCAAGTGAAATTCACCGTCTTCAACTTAAACCGTCTCTCTCTCTCTCTCACTCTCACTGAGGTAATATTTCACAGTTGAATGTGTATACACATGCATACATCTTCTGCCTCGTACCCAGTAACTCTCCCAAAGTAATTTATTAGATAAAAAAGAGCAAATTTAATAGCAACTAATTATATTATTATAATGCTGAAAAAACATCACCTCCCTATACAAGTTTCTTTCCGCCAAAAATCCTCCTCCTTCTTATTATTACTTATACATTCGAGACTTTCCTTAATGTCAACAGTATAATAGTCTCCCATTTTAGAAAGAGGTAGCGAGAGAGAGAGAAAGAGAGAATGGAAGAATGAGATGGGAAAAATCCGGTTTTTGTCTCCATCCACTAAAGAAATTCCTTTCATGCCAATATAATGAAAGAGGATTTTTTTTTTATTATAATGGGTAAGTTATGATATGCATATATACTGTATTAACTTCATCTTGCGAATGGAGTCATGCCCCCTTCCCTCATTATATACCACATTATTATATTATAGATTATAATACACTATATACTACCCCTAAAGAAAATCTTTGAGAAAGCCTCGGGTTCTCCCCATTAATTATGTAACACTATTAAGTAAATGGACTGGGAAAATCACCCCTCATTAATTAATTACAGCAAGTGTTTTTATTCTTGTCAATAATTAATTTAATTAATTACGATTTTATTATTAATCCCTCCATAAAAAAAGGGAGGCTTGGAATTTTCGGTGGTGGAAGGGCATATAATAGAGACTTATAAAGGGAAAGAGAGAGAGAGAGAGAGAGGGGCAAAGAGAGAGATATGCATCAGGAGCAAGAGTATGATATAGGGCGGCAATTACAGAAAATTTGCGTCCTGGCCTAAACGATTGTTCCTCCCTGAAATGATTATTATGGCATGTTCCTTCCGCGTACTCCATAATAATGCTACGCCCGTAAAGTGACTGTGAGACGTACTTTATCCGTCCATATACAAAATGTTACAGGTTCAACTGACAGCTTATATCTCCCTTATTAGATCTAAGGGGGATTTTCGGTATATATTTATTTATATTTCATTACTTTATACATATCTATGAAGTATGTATACCAGACGGAGAGGATGATGGAGAAGGACCGGATGGGGAGGAAAGGATAGGACATTGAAAGGAGTGGGAGTGTTCCGGGGTGTACTCTGTATGTACTTATTTAATATGGTATAAATTCTATGTCATTCCCTCCTTCCACCCAATATTGTTGGAAGTGGTAAAATGGTAATAATAATCAAGTAAATAGGTATAAGTAAAAAAAAGAAAAAGTAATTTACCCATTTTCTCCTTGATCTAAATCTCTAGCAGTAATTTTGGCCACTTTAGTTCCAATTGGTTCATTCTCCATAATATAAATGTCGGAGGAGTTATTTGGGAACGTAATTCTCATTTTAGGGTCGTGATCATTACAGTCGTTGACTTTGACAATGATCTTGGCCACAGACTGTCGGATGCGGGATGAGTCCATACGATGTGGTCGACGATCCCTTGAGTCAATGGTCAATGTGTAGGAGGATTTGGTCTCAGCATCCAACCATTTGGCCGTGTACAATACCCCAGATTTCTCCTCCAAGAAGAAGTCCTCCCCTTCATTACCACTTGAAATACTGAGGAGGACCTTGGAGTCGGGTCTCTTAAATCGGAAGACAACCGAATGTGGAGGGGCTGTCTCGGAAATCTCAGCCTCATACAAGTCCTTGTGGAAAATGGCCGAGTTAGATTTACTGGACCACAAAGCCTCGGTGACTCTCACTTGTGTATCCTGTTCCAAACAAAAGGGAGAAAGACGACCAGATAGTAACACAAACAAACGCGTTCCCTCCATTCCAAATTAGTAATCATACAAACTACTGGGGAGGACCAGGATTGGGGGAGGGGAAATGGGGGAAAAACATGGAAAGAAGATAAAACCAATTGCTCACGACTTTCCCACTTCTAACTCCAAAATGCCTCCTCCAAACGCAGACCAAACACAAAGATATTTTGCCTATTCCCCCAACCAGAGAATAATTTCACATGTACTGGTTATATCCACCCCTAAAAACTTTCATCTGACCAACTACATTCCTTTCTCAGTTCCAAATCTCTGGCATGAGAGGGTTAAGGACTCTGCAAAAATCCCATTTTGTCCTTTTTATTGGTATAAGCTTAAAACTGTTATTTGACAGCCTTTATAGGTTAAAACTATGGGGAAAGCATTTTCTTCCTCCGGAACGAGGAAGAGATGTAGTTGGTCGGAAATAGCCCTCATATCGTCTTCAATAGGTACAGAAGAAGACTGCTGGAAGACGATTAGAATGCAGAGTAACTTCCCACTTCTCTAACTATCCTTTTCTTAATCGATTTAAAATCAGCCCCTTACACATTCATTACGGGCTTTTGCTCCCCTCCCCCCACCCCTTATTAGGGTCGTAGCGGGAGCGGAACGACCCTCTATAGTAAAAGATCTTTCCCCATTTCTTCTTCCCCCTTTTATATTATATAAGTTTTTCCACAAGAAAAAACAACAAGAGAATTACTCTGCATGCAAATAGTAATTAAAGGCAGGACGTGCAAATACAAGGGGAAAAAACTGTTTCATTTCCCATTTAAAGAGAGGAAAAGGAGAGAAAAGGCTTTTCTTTTCCTCTTTCTACCTTTTTTTTCGACTTGGAACTTATTTCCCATTGCAATAAGCTTCCTTTTAATCAGTCTAATGTATACAAATGGGGATACGTGGGGACTTGACGCACTATGCGTGTCCGGGTGTATTAGGAAGTAGTAGCAGTAGTATTTTTTTTTTTTTGGTTTTATCTTCTCAATGACTACTATAAGCTCTATTGGAAGGAGTATGATGATGATGATGACTGTGAAAAAAAGTCTAATACGGATGGTCCATACCTTTTCCGAGCTCTTCGACGGCACTCCACGGTCAGTTGCCTTAAGCGTCAAATTAAAGCTCTGAGTCTTGTGTGTCCTACGATCGAAACTTTTGGCGACAATAGGAGACATCTCAATGTAGAACTCATTACGACTTGTTGTTGGACTCACTCTGAAAATTCCATTAGGGTCCCCTTCTTTGATTTCTAAATCAACGAGTCCATTCTCTCCACTATCTTGATCACGAACGGCCACGATGGCATAAATCACACCATACGGCCTCACTTCCACCTGGAAAAAAAATAATTGTCATTTTTTTTCCGGTCGTTCATGTTCCAATTTAAGCATTGTACGCATTGTACGCACTCTTCTCCTTTAGTCTTTGTCTGTCTTTGCACACGCACGCAGTCGACATCTGACCTGGAGGGTTAATTGCCTCCCTTTTGCGACTCCTAAGAGTCAGCACTACTGAAAGGGGAAGCAGCCTCACCTCTACCAGACCATTTCTCCGGGGGAAATTAAGTGATAAAGACTTTCAAGACTTAATAAAACCCTCATTGATATTTACGACCCGCCATACTTTAAACTAATTAGGTGTAAATTGCAATTTGCCAAAATTACACCCACATACATTCCTCCATTTCTTCCTCTTCAGAGAGGAGAAAAGTAGAGAGAAAGAGGATGGAAAGGAGACCGAGTTCAACACACTTTGTCTCTTTCATCCCCTTTCATTCCGTGGGGGTTGTCCCAACTTTTATACCAACCCGGGGATTTTATTTGGGGTGGTAGTCATGCAGTAAAGGGGTGTAAAAGAGGATTAAAAATCCAATATATATATATGTACATATTTTGGTCTACTACACAGCATTCTACATGGCATTGTGCATATCATGGATATAGTACTTACTTGAGGTGGACGAGTTATATGAATTTGAGGAGCGTAGCGATTAACTGGACGGATGCTGATATTGACGGTGGCCACACTTCCAGATGATGCAATGGGATTCCAACGGTTTCTGGCTCGAACTCGAATCTGCTCTCGACCGCCCTCCACCGATCGGATGTCAAGGGGACGAATGGGTGACAGAACGCCCGTAATTGGATCAATGGTCCAATAATTATTCCAGTCGGACAAACTGTTGTTAAAGATATTAGAAAGAACTGTATATACATATCCTTTTGGAGACGACAGGGTTATAGACGTAGATAGACGTTCAAAATAACCTCCCACAATTTCCGGCTTCTCTTCCTCAACATATCTATTAGCTTTGTTGTACCTCCTATAACTCCCCCATATTTTTCTTCCACTCCAAATTTTTTTTCTGACTCTCTCTGTTCCTCTCTCTCTCTCTCTCTCTTGCGTTCCATTACATCTCATCCCTATCCTTCCCCTTTTCCTCTCCAAGGTAACCAAGTGTGTATTTACCGAACTAACTAAATAAATGAGAGGATGGAAGGTAAAATTGGGACCAAGAGAAAGCACAAAAAGGGGCCTGTGGGTGGGTAGACAGGATGGTGGAGAAGCACTCAGATTTCCCTCCAAAATTAACTTTCTTCTCTCCACTCTTCACCCACACACTTGGAAACATAATAAACTCCCCACGTAAAGGACGATGTCAACAATCAACTCCGCACAAACATTTCAACTACTACTTTCATCGTCCACCCACACACCCAAAGCATTAGTCTCATTAGTACAAGGTACAAATATTACAGAAGGATTGTTTTAATGATTGAATTCTTTCGGCGGAGAAGAAAGGGGAAGAACGCCAAAGGGTTAACGTGTGAGTTTTTTTTACTCAGGTAAAATCTCCATAAAATGAAGACCTTTGCTCCCTGGGAAAAAGTCTGTATGAAAAATGGGGGAGGGGGAAAGCATAATGAAAAAGAAGATTACAGTAAATCGGTTTATTCCCCGAACATATCTTCCTAACCCATTAGCCTTTGCCATGATAAGACGTAGTAGTGGACGGGAAGAAAGTATAAGGAAGAAAGGGAGAAAGAGAGACAGATGAAAATCTCTATATCCAACATAAATTCTCACGCCTACGTCGTCAGCACAGTTTCTTTCGACTTGGACTTTTTGACTGTAATTCACACCAGTGCGATATAATAGCCCTATAATAATAATAACGGCTCTACAAAAAAAAAGTTAAACCCCATAAAGGACCATAGCTCTCTTTGGCCGGAAGACGGCAGAAGAAGAAAATCAAATTTGCAACCATAAGAAAGTCACATTTACAGTCCATTCCACAATACTACACATAAAGTCACGGCTTTTTCACTTGTGAACTGCCATGAAAAAAAAATTCCTCAAGTCTTTTTATTCCTAACACTCCTACATTGGTAAGTAAGGATTTGCTTTTTTTTTATATATTGCAGTAAGGCACCATTCGTCGTCTCTCTCTCTGTCTCTCTCTTCCTCAAATCTTTTCCTCCTTATTTCTCTCCTTTTTGGCTCTTTCTCTCACTTTCTCTCTCTCTCTTCTTTCTCTCTTCTCTGACCCTTTCTCCCGGTCTTTTTCTGTCTCTCTCTCCTCTCTAGCTCTTTCCATTTTACTATTCTCTCTCTCTCTCTCTC
>JAQGBT010006137.1:0-13059 GCA_034698585.1 Disparrhopalites patrizii
TCTCTCTCACTCTCTCCTTTCTCTCTCTCTCACTCTCTCCTTTCTCTCTCTCTCACTCTCTCCTTTCTCTCTCTCTCACTCTCTCCTTTCTCTCTCTCTCTTGGTGTGTCTCTGTCTAAGCCATTCCCTCTCTCATTCACTTTCCCCCCTGAAACTGCCACTGCTAATACTATTGCAATTTCAACGACCACTGCCACTCCTACTACTTTCATTCTATCTGCAGTTTCATGGAATTCCCTCAAAACTGCTGTGAAGACATGGACTCTCTCAAGGAGAGACCTTGCACAAAATTTCGCACTCACAGTTTTTTTATTCTAAAGACGAGGAACTTATTTGCAAACGCTGAGGACGAAGAGATGAAGACGAAGCAATCCCAAGGATTTCTTCCTCTCTTCCTCTCTTTCACAACTTTTCATATAATGTCATGCTAAACACTCGCACATAGACGACTTCTCTTCCGGGTATAAATATGTGGCTTTATTGATTCTCCCGGAGCCAGTGTGATTATCAAAGTGGGGAACGAGGATTTTTTTTTGATACTCGGCAAGGGCTTTAATGATTCCTTTACCGATTCCGGATTTCATTCCGCAATAACGTACTACCAATAATAATTCATTCCAACCCGTCTTTTCACTTCCTTCACTGGGGACACTTATCAGCGTCTTTATCACTTTTCGCAGCTTAAATTTCCCTCAAATATCTTTGTACATACAGGCGCTTCCTGCTGTATAACTTTTTTTTCGGGGTTCATTTCTTTTCAACACGCCTTCCTCTTCAAGGCGAATTCCCGCCCTTTCATCTTTATGTGGGTTTTCCTTGGACGCGTCCATCGTATGTACTTATATGCGCTTCCGCAAGAGGTTGTAATGGGCTCCGTCTGATTCTGACTTCCTTTAGACTTTACTTACTTTCTCCCTTTTTCACTTGCTCTTTTGCTTTCTCCACCTGTCTCTCACCTTTTTGCTTTCTCTCTCTTTTTCTTTTCTATTTTTACCTGGCTCGCTTTCTCTTTTGCTTTCTCTCTCTCTTTTCGCTTTCTCCAGTCTCTCTCTTTTCGCTTTCTCCAGTCTCTCTCATTTGCACTTTCTTGTCTCTTCTTGTCGCTGTCTCTCTCGATTCCTCTCTATATCTCTTCCGTCTCCCTCTAATTCCCACTTTCTTTCCCTCATACCTTTGCTATAACTGTAGCTTCTTCTAGGTGTTATTACTCTTCTTAACTCTGACCCCGACTTCTTTCACTTCCGTAATTATAGTCAGTAAAAAAGGGGAAGATGATGCAATAATAATTAATCCCTTGTATCCGTCACCGGGCTCCTTACAGCTTTTACTGCCCTCTAAAACAGGGTGCAAATGTGAGGCTGGAGTATGGCAATGATTCGTGATATATGGATCAAGGCCTGGTGAACATTTGTTATCTTCATGGCATTCCTTGCTCTTCTTCGTACTCCTAAAAAATGGTCTAACATCCTCAGTTTACACCCCGAAAATGTGAGGTAAAATTAGTTCCAAAATACAAAAACTATAGAATAGTGGGAAATAGACGGCGTACAACAGGAGAAAGGCAGTGTGAGTGGGAAATAATGATAAAATATTGGAGATGGAGTGGCGGGGATAATGAGGAGAAGTGGTGAGGGGACAGATAGAAGGATGGAGCATATAATAGCATATAATATAACAGGGGAAGAGTGAGAGATGAGAGAGAGAGAAACCAAAGAGAATGAGAGTGAAAGTATGCCCAAAATAAAGAGAGAGAGTGAAAGTAGAGCTTTTTCCTGAACCACTACAGATTCTACTATGCATTACTCCTACCGGTTAGATTTCCCTTTTCTGGCCGTGGTTGTCCCGAAAGATTAAATTACGGAGAGAAAGTGTGAGTAGGGGAACCTTCAAAGGAGATGGTAATGGTGGGAAGAAATCTCTTGTCCACCATCACTTCCACTCTTGTCTTTCTCTCTCTCTCACTTCATCTTTCTCTATGATCTCCTCCTATTTTCACTTTCCTTCGAAAATCATGTGAAATGTCACTTCACTAGCCTTCCTGGGAACGCCTCTCTCTCTCTCTCTCGCGCTTGTCCTCGCTCTCAACTCTTTCCTCTCCTCTCTCATTTCTTGTACAAATTCCAGGGGCCCTACATTTGGAGCACGCTTTTCATTAACAAGCTGCTTACAAAATCTATTTCAACCGTGTAAATATTCTCTTGGCTATCTCTTTCTCTCTCTCTCTCGCTCTTACTATTTCACTCCAACTCCGCATCTTAACTTGGTGTGAAAATATAATAATAATAATTACTACTATTATTACCATAATCATCCAAGATGAAAACTAAATTTATTTTAATAGGGTCCCACCCAAACGTTGGAGACATTTTGTGCTGCATCGCCTCCCCTACCGATGTAATCATGCTAGAAAGATTTGGAGAGGGAACGACGCAGAGAGAGAGAGAAGGGGAGATATTAAAAAGAGGGAGGATAACAGAAATAGAGAGAGAGCGGAAGAGAGAAGAAGAGAGAGAAATAGGGAGAGGAAGAGAGAGAGAGAGAGAGCAAATTTCCTTGAACTAAAAAGCAAAAGCAGGGAAGAAGGAAATTTGAGCATACACAAGCCATACATATCTACTGAAATGCAGACAGCTTTGAAAGTATGGAGAAAGTAGCTGGAGTGGTAAAAGTAATTATATAAAACCTAGTGTGTATATGCATGGGAGAAAAAGAGTGATAGAGAGAAAGAGAGAGAGTGAAGAGGGATTAGATGGGAAAGGAAGCGCATTAAGCCCAGGAAAAAAATGGCTACCTATACGACTACACATATACATGTTTTTTATGTAAAAAAATAATTGAAGTTCTTACTTTCCTCGCGGGCAGGGGAAAAAAAAGGAAAATGTGGAAAGAAGTAATCATGAGAAAATTCTTCTTGGAATATGAGGGAAAAATAGTAGAGACAAATATTCTGGGAACGAGCCTTACAATTAGGGAGGCGATAGGAGGGGAGTGCTCCTCCTTCTCTTAAAAAAAGAAGACACACAAGAGGGAGGAAAGGGCACTTCACTTAGTACAAATAATTAAAAGCTTTGCAGATGCTCATTTTTTTAGATCTTCCCCCATGAAAACATGGAATTTCGGGGGTGAGACAAGGAAATGGAAGGTGAATATATCTATTTAGAGTAAGAACAAGTAAAAAAAAAGAAGAGAGAGCGAAGAGAGAAAATATTTGCCGGGGGTATGGGAATATTAAAGAATTGTTGGGATTTCTATTTGCTGGATTACAAAGTATCCTTCCCGATAATACTTTCATTTCAGAGGTAGTCAGATCATGGGACTTTCTCTTATTTTTTTTTTTGCTTTCATTCTCACTCATGACAACTAGGAGTGGATGGATTTTGTTTGGGGGGGGGGTTAGAATATACGTCTGGGTACGTATGGGATGTATTGAATGCAAGTGATACTTCACCTGAGGATTGAATGAAAGGATTTTCCTCTCTCTTTCCTTTGTGTGCCTTACAGGCCTTTCCTTATTTTTTTAATATTTTTTTCTGGGGAGCAAAGCAACTGAAGCTATTTACTACTACGATTTCTCCTATATTGGTTATTTTCTACATATTACTCCGTCAATATATCATGTCCCCACATACAAAGGGGCTTAGGTTCAACAGCACCAATTGTAAGAACATGTTCGAAAACATGCTAATACTTTGTTTTCTTACAATTAGATTAAATTAGATTTTTTTGGCAAATTAATACTTCCGGTGGCACTAAATGGAAGACGTGTGGCAGTTGTGATATGCCCCAACGTCGGAAAAAATACGTAGAGTGAATCTGGACTTATCCCCATTTGTATCCATAGCCCTGAGAGATTTTCTTCTGGGTAAAGGATAGGACTCTATCTCCATCATCACCTTTTTTCTGTCCTTCCATCCTTATTTAATCTCTCTGTCGTCGTATCCATTCTTATGTCTTTTGATTAAAAAAAAATTGCCTCGCATTCCTATTCATTCCTAGTTTTTTTTTGTACTATTCCTCCATCCATTGTTTTGGATTCTCAGCTGTCTAATCTTTTGTTTCTTCTTCGTATTCACGTTGAATAGAGACTCTTACCTACCCCATTCTCTTTCCTTCAATTGCCTCTTTCCCTTTATGTAGCTCCCTTTCCATGGGTTTCCATTTTCCTGATGTCCTCTTCCTTTTGCTTTTTCCCCCCTTCTGTTCCTTCAACTCTTGTATATTGCTCTATTCATATCTATATGTAGATCCTATTCCGTGAAAGGATGTTTTGATGATTCTTTATTATTTATTTCTATCCATCTCCTTTCTTTCCCTCCTTCCTCTTATTTGTTTGACTTTCTCTTCCATTCTTCCCAAATTGTTTTTTTCAGCTTCTGGCTCTACTACCACAATAGCTTTTGTCTTGCTATCCGGAGTGGATTCTGTTTTTTTTTTCACATTCTCCTTATTGAAAAAAATCCTTTTTTCCCCCTAAATACTACATTCTCACTCAGAATTTTCCTTTATTTCAATCGATCAATTTTAATGTCTTTCCCCAAATTTTTCTATTCCGCTTTCTCTCAAATAATTGCTTATTCTAAATTCTCTTGCTTTTTGGAGTCCAAATGTTTATGGGTTCAGTTTTTTTATTTTCTCTTGACAGATTTTGTACTTTTAAATTATCTTGGAAAATCTTGTGATTTTAATTTCTCTTGAAAAATGTATTGCTTTCATTTTTTCGTTTGTACTTTGCTTGTAACTTCTCTCCTAAATTCTATTGCTTCTCTTTTCTTTTCAAAATTCTCTTGTTTCTCTTGTCCTTTCAAAATTCTCTTGCCTCTCTTTTCTTTTCAAAACTTTTTGGCTTATAATTTTGTTGGCCAATTATTATGCTTTCACTTTTGCTAATAAATCCTCGGGATATGTTCATCTTGAACGTCCTTTCTATTTGCAATTTATTCTAAATCAAGTTTACCTACATGAGCCTCAAAATTCCCTCTATTTCCCACTTCTCTTGCCTTGTGTTCAATACATATTATGGAAATTTCCCCTTTCATCTCCACGTTTTCCTGTCTAAGAACATTGTTTCAATTAGTGGCTATCCATTCCAGGAAATCTTGAATGTGTCTACAATGCACAATCTATACCAATGTTTGTCAGAATCTTTGTCTGAAGAGCTTTGTCAGATTAATCTTTGATTTTACCTCGGGTCCTTAATTTTTTTTCCCTTCAGTGTTCGGATCAAATGTTGTAAGAACAACATCAAAGTCTCTGTTCTTTTCTATTTGAACGTCTAAATGAGGCATTTTGTCGGTTCCGACATGGGGAATTAGTGATACAGAGCTTTTGGTCGAAACACATATAATTGAAGTCAGTGTTGAGTTCCCATCTCTGCTTCCTCAGCTGCGAGGAATCTCTGACTTTTCCCTCTCCATGTGTGCCTCCAAATAACCCCGTCTTGCTCCACCTCCTGCTGCTGCCCTTTTTTTTGTAGCATTTCTACCATTATGAAACTACTACTACACACATCATTGTGCACGTTGCCATTGTAACCCAGTTGTGCCTTCCTTCCTTTGAGACCCTCTTTCGGCCCCCCCCAAAGCTTCCCTTTCCAGGATTGCTGCAGGAGATTGCGAAAGACAGACAGAATATAGGAGGAAAGGATGGAAGAAAACAAAAAAAAATATAGTCTTCCCCGTTTGTTTACATAGAGCGAGAATGCTAATATAAGGTATGGGAATGAAGAAGAGACAGATCTCATCTCCCTCCCATATTCCCCCACATGATTCTCTCTCTCTTTTGTTAATTAATTCCGGTATGAAAATAATGAGTGGATATTGGAAACTTTTTCTAGTAGACACAAAAATGGGAGAGATATACTCCTATTTGTTACATTGTCTCAATTCTTCCTTTTTATGGCTCCAAATGCTTTTTATCATCCACCTTCTACTCTTTCCCTGTCATCTCTCCTTTCCATGATATCCCCGAAGCTCTCCTTTCCATCTCCTTTTTTTTCTCAAGATTTTCCGCTTGCTTTCACATCCATCCCATTCTTTTCTCTGACTTTCTCCACGTCTTCCTTATGTTTCTCTCTCTCTCTCTGTATCTGTCTCTCTCTCTCTTCTTCGTCAAATGGAAAGGAAGCTCCTTTTTGTTGTTGTTGTTATTCCAATGGAAGTCGTTGGTCGTAAGGGGAAGAGGGAAGAAGAGAGAAAGCGAAAGAGAGAGAGAGAGAAAGAGAGAGAGAGAAAGTGGGAGGATGTACTCCTGCTGGCTTTAGGTTTTTGCTCCACTTTCTCCTCTTCGTTCTCTTCCCTCCTCCTCCTCCTGCTCTCTCGGCTGGAGAAGCACTTGCGTGCAACATCTTGCTGGTTTTTTTGTATACATACGAAGACAGGGTATGTACACACGTGAGAAAATAGGTTACATTGACCGAAGAGAAAGTATGAGAGAAAGTACGGGGGGAAAAGAGGGACTGAGAGGAAGCTCCAGCGGAAAAAAAAATTCGTTTTGGAGGAAGAAGCTCTCACTTCTTTTTTAATTCCTCCCACTACATTCAACCTTCTTTCTCTCTCCCCCACTACTTGTTAGATCTGAAGGAATAGAATGAAAAGATTCCCTCTTTCCTTTCTCGTATTTCTCCTGCTTTCTCTCTCCTATATTTCCTATATTTCTCCATCAAGGGAGAAAATGGAATGCTTCATCACATTTTCCCTTCATACTTCCAAAAAAAAGGTATATCTAGTGGTATAGGCAATAAGTTTTTTTTCTTTCCCTTCCACTTTTCCCCTTTCTTTTCTTGTGGTTAAAAAAACATCGATCCCATGCTCCTACTTCTTTTTAGTGCACTCTGTGAAACAGAGAGAATTTCCCCTTTTCTTTCCCCCCTCTTGTCATGCTCTCAGGAGCAGCAGGGGAACAAGTGCACTGTACAACTCTTTTGTTCCAAAAAGTACGTGCATCCCTCCAAAAAAATGGCACAGACGGAGAAAAAAAAATTGAGGGGAAAATTAGGAGGTCCTACCATACGCCTCATTTCTGTGCTTTTGCTAAAATATTTCATCGACTTGTATCCAATGACTTGAACCATTTATATTACTAATCCTATCCCGATACCACCACTACGTTCTATCCATTCCTGAAATATTCCAGGACTTTCTCCACATGCACCACACATCAATATGGATGGACTGGGAAAAGCTGGGAAAAGAGGTATTTTTCCTCAGAAGGAATGAATTGACGAAAGGGAGAAAATTATTGGGGGAACTTCGTACATATCCCACTTTCACTTTCCTCCGTTGAAAATTCGTTTAAAATCCCCCGTTTACACATTTATTATGTGTCACGACATAATTAATTTCTTATTATTTGTCATCACTCCCTACTTTGAAAGGAGAGAAAGAGAGAGAGAGAGAGAAAGGATTCACAAGGCAGAACAAGTTTTTTTTGAATAAGTACTTATACATATGCCTACATCAAATCTTGTTTTACTGATCCATTCAACTACTTCAAACTTCAGGAATCTTTGACTCCTTTACTTTTTAGGCTATACTATATTGCCTTTCTAATAGGATGGATCCCACGCTAGCTACGAAATATGATGGAGAATGAGAAAAAAGGAATTTGAGGGGGAACGTGAAACCGAACAAAGAGGCTGAGAGAGGAAAAGGACGGATTGTCACCATTTTAATTTTCCAAAGAATTTAATGAAAGCTTGAAGAGAAAGGCAGAAAATAATTTCCGTTGCGTGAAATCAGTCCCACGAGAAGCTTGGAGGATTTAAAAAAGCTGTTACCTACATGAGGAAATGGGCAATGGAACGGAAATTTGGTCAAACTCTGGGAGAATGAATTTTTGAAACGAGATTTTAATTGTAAAAATTAAGAACATAATACTATACTAAATAAAACTAAAATATGAGAGATATGTAAACATCAAGGAAAATGTCAACTTCACCAAACTAAGCTACTTTGATGCAAATTCTTCGAATGCAGGGCAATAAGATTGTATAGCTACGGCAAAATTGAAATACGCGGGCCCAGCCGATTACATTGAAGGAGGAAGTACGGAGATTGTTAAAAATAGGCACCACATTTTATATGCATACACAATTAAATTGGATTAGGTGTACATACATATAATGTATAAAAAATAATGAATGCAAACGCTGATTGCACACACAGTGCGTAACTCTGTCTTCAAGAGCATGGAATCTAAAATGCATGGACGAGGAATTATTTGGCAGCAACTCTCCCACGTGGCTTTTTATTCTCTTTCTGTTCCAATGCTATTCCGTAGCTACAAAAACCTCTCTCTCTCGCTCTCTCTTTGCTACCCCAATCTTTTGATCAATTCTCATTTTTTAACGTATATCGTAAGAGAGACGCAGAGAGAGACAGACAGAGACTCATAAATAGACAACGAGAAAGTTAGAGAAAAACAGAACTAAACAGAAAGTCCACTACAGAAACCACCCAAGAGTCTCAAAAACAGACTGCGAGAGAGCGATAAATACAGACAAAGCGACGGATAAAGAAAGAGAAAAGTCTTTTCTATCAAGAAACTATTTTAACTTCCTTCTTTTAACCTGCGAAAAAAGAGACAATACCAGAGGAAAAGCAAAAAAACGGAAAAGAGAAATTGACAGAGCGTAGGAGTGAAAACGACAAAAAATAGAGTACACGCTAGATAAAGAGAGACAAATCAAGACAGAAGAGCGTAGATAACGAAAGAGAAAGCAAGAGAGAACGAAACAGAAAGAGAGAGACAGACCGAGAGAAAATGAGAGATAGGGATAGACGAAGATGTCAGGCAACACAATTGGGGAAATTAGTACAATAGCAGAAATGAAAACACGGCGAAAAATTGGAAAGAGAAAGCGACAAAATTAAAGAAACCATAGAAATACGGAGAAACGACGGCGACAAGCGACAGACGACAGAGAAAAATTCAAAAATGCAGAATCATATTGGAAAATAAAAGGAGAAGGCAGAGACTAAGAGGATAATAAAGAGGAAAAGGTAGAATAGAATTAAGGAGAAAGAAAATTCAGCACTTAGCAAGAGATACGACAGAAAGAGCGGAGTGAAAATACATAAGGAGCATTCTGGCAATGTTGCATGTACACAAAGCCTCTTCAATGAATGACTATGTTAGTAAAAAAAAAAGCCAGCACAAACTCCTTTACTTTCCAACACAAAATGTATACACATGGAGAATCCCCCGTTAAAAAAAAGTTGAAACATGTGCAAATTCTTATTTGTTTTTCTTCCAAAAAAAATAAGTCCAGTCGACCAATTTTTGCCTTTGTTCTATAATGTCTTGTTCAGAACCACGCGTGCATGAGAAACGAAAACTATAGAGTCGATTATAGTACAAACGCTCCTTCATATTTCTAAACTTCACACATTCTTCAGGAATTTCGCGCTATTTTTTTCTATTTCAAGCGGGAACTTGTTGAAACGGAGAAAACATGAGTTGCTTTTGCCCTTGAATTGGCGTTTGTTCATATTTTTTTACCCTTTATTCCACGAGTATGAAAATCCTATTTCAGATCTCACATATTAAACACATTTTATTAATTCCCGGAAAAGCCTCCCTATTACGGGAATTGTTTTTTTTTATTGCCCAAATAATTATGTAATCGCCTTTCCTCCTCCTGCAAAATATGTTGGACAAAGGATGAGGGATAAGATGAAACCAGAAGGAAAGCTCAGATGAGAAGAAGGAAAGCAGAAAATGTTCAGGACAAAGAAAAGTCACAATCCCACATTTTAATATGTGGATGCTTAGGAGGAAAAGGCAGTCCAAGAAAATAAAAAAGGCTACAAAAGAAGCCAAAAGGATTTCCAGAGAGAGAGAGAAAGGCAGAGACACGAAAAAGTTAAAACCCACAAGGAAAACAAATAACCATATGAATTTCTCTTTATCCCTCCCGTCTATCTATAAGAACTGGCTCGTGCATTCAAAGGGCTTTACAAGGAAATCACCATTTATGCTTTCTCTCAGAGAAGCACGAGGCCCCCCAAAAAAATGCGGACTTTTCTCGCAGAAAATCTCACTTTGAGGACGCCAGCAACGGAAACTGGGCGTGACAAGGGGATAATTTTTTTCTTTTTTATATATATATATATTTTGCACGCCTCTAAATATTTCCCGCCTACAAAAAAACGAAGATGGTGTAATATGAGGAAACGGGCATTTTTATCGACTCTCAATCCTTTGACAATCTGTGAATCCCTTTTCTTCCCTGTGGTTTCAATCCTTGTATGCACAATACACTAGCAAAATGAGACCGACAAAATTAAATAAAAGCAAAAAAAAATATAATAAAAAGGAAGAATAAGAAGCTTGATAAAAGAAAGAAGGAAAGATGAAATCCCTTTAGAAATTCCCCATTATTTCTCTTCTTTCTCCTGTCTTTTGATCCTTACCTCCATTTGCTCCATGCCGGACGGGTGCGTGTATGGGAGACGATGAGCGGTATTAAATAGACAAAAATCTTCCATGTATCCCTATTTACATATACAAAGACCTTCCTTTCCTCCCAAAATCTTTCGTGCTCTCCTCAATGCACATGCAAAACTTTTTTTTATATATTCTTTCCGTGTAGTCAATATTGTAGTGTAATTTTTTCTTTTTATTTATTGGGAAGGAAACGAAGAAAAATCTTTCTTGCGATTGACAAGTAACACACGAAAAAAAAACACTGTTTTCTTCTTGCTTTTTTCTCTCTGAGAAGGTTCTCCATAAGCGGGAGAAATAGAGGAGATATGGAGAATGTTTTTTAACTTCCTTTTCACCCCAAGTTTTTTCGCGTGACTGGAGGAAATAGAATCAAAAGAAGGGGGAGAAATAGAGAAATTGTGTTTGTGGGTTTTTTTAGGCGTGGACGTCAGGAAAGCTTCTCACACTTAATACTAAAAAGAGTGTGTGCAGATTTTTTTTTTCTCTTCCTTCCCTATTCCTCATTCCGTTATCTTAACAGGTGCAGGGGGAGAGAAGAGAAAGTAAAGAGTGAGAAGTGAAGGAAACGTGTTTTTGCAAGAGTTGGAGACAATTTGATAGATTTTTTTTCTCCCCTTTTTTTTGCAATATAAACCCTACATTTTCTCTCGGAGTTGTCCTACTACTTACATAGTAAGTAGCTGGGGATGGGAAAGTAGTGGCTTGGAGAGGGTGATATAATCATCAAGGTGATTCATGTTAGGGGGAGGAGAAAAGTGGGGACGAAGTCAATACTTGTGCCCATGAATGATCCAATGAGAGAGCGAACGTGTCATTTTCCCCATTGGTTTGTTTGTTGGTCAGAGGACCCTTCGATATGGAACGGGAGGGGGAGGGGAAGGAGGAGGGAGAAAGACGAGAAAAAAGATGAAGAAAAGAGAGAAAAGAAACAGTTGAGAGAAGAATTGGTTGGAGGGAGGAAGAATATAAAAAAAAAGGAGAAGAAGAAAACGAGGGAGCAACAGGAACTGTGAAATGCAAACAAACACTTGAGCAGCACATTTATCTGTGCAAATAACTTGAGATGCTGCTGCATGATTCTCCAAAATGGGTCTTTGTCGTCACTGCCAAATTTTCTTTTTCCATTCTCTCCATTTTTTTCCCTTCTTCTTGTCCTCCTTTACCTCTTACTTTTGCTTTTCTCTTTATCGTCTTCTTCTTCGCCTACTCTTTTCTCCACGTACATCCAATGTCGTCTTGTCCTCCTCTCCTCATCCTTTCGTCGTGGAAAATGTTTCCAACCTTTAAGTAGGGCTTAACAACAACTTTTCCTTGAATAGTTGCATATACCTATACGGACGTGTTCAAATACAGAAGTGATTCCAGTGAGGAATCCCAAATTTCAAACTTGGATGCTCTCTCCCTCCACCTTTTTCCTTTTACCTCTTAAATCTCATTTCTCTCTCTCTCTCCCTTCCTTTCTCTCTATCAGGTTTTCCTCATCTTTACTTTCTTTTCTCGTGCGCGATCAGTCTCTCTCGCTCTTTCTCGGAAACATCAATAACACCTAAGATTTAGAATGCACTAGAACCTTCTTGGTTTTCCTTCTCTCTCGCTCTCCCACACACACACTTTCTCTTATCACCATTTTCGACGCATTTCAATTTTTCTAGGTTCAATTATCACCATCGCCTTTTGATTCCTGAACAAACACAATGCCATTCTCACTCCATTGGATGGCATCACCCCCGCCTGGGAAGTAAGTGGAATGGGAGCGTGTGCAAAAAAAAGAAGCTTTGCAAATTTCTCTGCAATTATATTCGCACACACACACACAAATACGTTCCTTTATTTTTTCTTTCATTTGTATGCCACACGCTCTCTCACAAATCCTGGATGAAGGAAGGTGGGTGTCTTCTCACAAAGTATGTATACATACTAATACATACACAGCTACATACATATGTATGTACTACAGGCATACATACACATATGGGCACATACAAATGCACCTTGGTACACATCAAGCAATAGAAGCTCTCCTTCTCCGTCCACACACGGAAACCTTAACGGAGAAGCTCAGTGACAGTGGGAGAAGATTATGTTGATGATGAAGAAGAAGCATCTTTTGCGTGCAGGGATTGTGTATAGTCTGTATATAGGAGCTCCAATATGAGCTATTTCTCTGGATACATCCATATATTTCTGTAATGTATGGGTGTCCACATCCTAATCTTCCATCATTCTGGTCCCCCATGAAGAGACGGGGGGAAAGACAATGAGAACGAGGGAGCTTAGCGTGGAGACACGGAGAGGGAGAGAGACAAACTGAGGAAAAGAACTAGAGACACCGAAGGAGACAGAAAGAGAGAGAAAGAAAGAGAACGAGAGAACGAGAGAGACAGAAAGAGAGAGGACAGAGAAGAAAAGAGAAGGAGAGAGAAAGAGAACGGGAAAGACAGTAAGAGAGAGAGGAGAGAGAAGGAGACAGAAAGAGAAAGAGGAGAGAGGACAGAGAACGTGATAACGAGAGATATGCGGAAAGAGAAAGAGGAGAGAGGACAGAGAACGAGAGAGATACGGAAAGAGAGAGAGGAGAGGGAAAGAGAGAGAAAGAGAGAGAAAATGAGAGAG
>JAQGBT010006138.1:0-13058 GCA_034698585.1 Disparrhopalites patrizii
GAGAGAAAGAGAGAGCGAGAGAGAGAAAGAGAAAGAGAAAGAGAGAGAGAGAGAGAGAGAGAGAGAAAGAGAGAGCTATAGGGAGAGAGCTACAGAGAAAAAGAGTGAGAGAGAAAGAGAATTCTGGGAGACAATAATGTTAGAGGGGTAAAGAAATAGAATGAGAGAGATATGCTAGGTAGACGGCGAGACAATAAAGAGAAACGTTGGAGAAATGGGAAAATTCTAGATAAATCGGACAGCCACAAATTGGGATAATAAAGATAAAGAGAGAGAGAGAGAAACAACGGCAAGGAAGAGAGACATGAGAAATGGAAGACGGAACTAATTCGAGATAAGCAGAAAACAAAATAAAAGAGAAGCGTGTGGGAAACATGTTGAAAATTTGGGGAGAAAAACATGATGTGTAGAAGTGGAGAAATGACAAAATAAATAAGAAAAGATAATTGAAAAAAAAAATTGCATACTTAAAGAAGCATCCGATGAGATTGCTGATCCCAATGGAAATCATCTCCTGACTGGCATCGATGGCCGTGCTGCCCGCAAAGGCCTTGGCAATGGTGATGTGCTCCATGATGGCCAGCAGCGGGATGACGATCAAGGCGCTGCCCTCCTCCTGGAGGATGTCCGTGAAATGGTGGGTCTTATTCGTCCCGGGATCCTGGATAGAAAATGGCGGCGGGGAGAATTCTGGAATCCCGGACACGATATGTCGGACGATGGAGAAGGGCTGGTCCTTCCCGGCGCCCCAATAAGAAGCAATGGCCGTGCAGGTCATGACCACGATCGCATTTCGGGCCGTGGAAATGAACCACAAAATCTTGTCCGCCACTTGAGACCTCCGACAAACAAATCCGAAAATCACTTGGAGTTTCTAACAAAAACAATATAAACAATAAAAATATAAAAAAAACATTATATAGGAACATGTGAAGGGAGATTCAAAATGGTTTGAAGTCCATTTGGTTTCCACACAAATTTTTTGTAACGTATTCTAATGACGAAAATTAAATTTTGCGTAATTTTTTAAAATAAATTATTATTTTTAGTCACAAAATAAAAAATCTCCCAAAATTAAAAATGCTCTCAAAAATTTATTCCAGTGGAATGACCTTTACATATTGTAAAGAAGGACTTGAGCCGTTTTGGAACAACATCGGTCATATTTTAATACAATGTTTTTTTACAAATTCAATGTCAGACACGTGCTTTTATTTAATTGTTCTAGTTGTATACGCTTGCTCATTTCATCGGATATTCTTGGACTAAATTAGCACATAAAGGCCGTGTATTTTAATTGCAATTAACAAAGAAACTAATGATCTTCCGTCTCGCTCTTGTCCATGAATTATACATGGACAAACATGAAAGACTGGCAAGGACGTTGCTTGTGCGAATGTCCGTGCAATTTTATTTCTGGAAGCTCCCAATGTCTATTTATTTCTCACAAATATTAATTCTTTTTGATAAATATTTTGGGAATGCTTTTTAAACCAAAAAAGTTTGTTTTTCCGAATTTTTTTTATTATCCCATTTTTATTATTATTTATTTATTTTATTATTCCCATTTTATTGTGGCCAACATTAATTACGATTTAGCCCTTGGAATGTTATGGGAGAAAAAATAGTTTAATTTTAAAACTCCAAGAACCCATTCCAAAATTAAATTAGCGTCACAATTTATCTGATATTTACGTGTGGGAATTGTGTACACGTGTGTGCCTGTGACTTTTAAATGCATATAAATCAATCTACGTCAAGAGCAAAAATTACAAACTGGCAACAAATAAAATGAAAGTCAAAGGCTGTGTAACATCCCAATTGAATTTCAAAAGACTTGACCACGAGACTGTCTGAAAAGTTTTTTTTTTCATTGTATAACTTGGTTGTCTTCGCATTGTTTTAATAATATTTGCAAGTATTTGTATCTATTTTTAATTAATATTATCCTGAATAATAATCATAATAGAAAAGTCCATACGTCCTAGCCTGTAGATTTCCATTGCTGTCATATTTGTTCTGTGCATGAGGAAATGGCCGTTCAAATTTCGGATTATGCACGTGGAATATAAACTGCAAATTTATCCATGAAAAAAATGTTGAACATGGTGCAGCCGAATATTTTATGTTACCTAAAAGGTTAACTATACGGCTATGACTTAGGGAATTTGTATGGGCACATGTGAAGGCTTAGAGACGCAAACGGGGTTAGGTCCATCCGTCCCAAAATAGAATGACCCGCGTAAAAATATCACTAACAGTCAAATCTCTCTTTAACAGTTCAGAACACGTGCCATTATAATGGAAAACCGCTATTGAGAAATCTCCATTAACAGAAATCTCCATGTTAGCAACTGGAGAAAGTTTTTGAAAGAAGTATTTTTTACACTATGGAGAGATACCGTTATAAAGGAGTCCGGTATACACAAAATCGATTGCACCGTTACAAAAGAACTCCGATATAGCGTATAGATACTAAGGAAAACCAGACTCTTCCATGATCTAAATAAACATGGGTTATAGTGGAAACAACTGTTGTATGGAGAGTTCACTCGGTTAGCTCTCCAGCCGGTAGACGGCGCCAGTTGTATTGGAAAAACATAATCAAATGGCCTGTTTAAGGAATTACAGCTAAAAACCAGTTGCAAAGAGAGGCTTAACAAAAAATATGGGTAGAGTTATACGTTGGCGGGACATTTGAAACTTTGCCGTTGCAAAGAAAACTCATTGTTTATAACCATCTGGTACGTAGAATGCGATTTTAGCATTTTAACCCTTTCGGGGATCCGAGAAAACCATTATAGAGCAAAATTGCCATGAGAGAAACAGTTGTAGTGACATACTGCAATTTGGAAGACCGTTATAAAGGAAAACTGGTAAGAGAAAGAACGTTACAGACAAGAAATGCAACTAGGAAGACCATTATAAAGGAAAACTGGTATAAGAAAGAACGTTATAGACGAAAAATGCAATTAGGAAGACCATTATAAATCAAAAACTGGTATGAGAAAGAACATTATAGACAAAACCTGCAATTAAGAAGACCGTTACAGAGAAATTGAGTTCCAATAAGCCGGTATATGCAGATAGAACGATTTTGTCATCATAAACATTTGCGAGCATTTGGAAATAACGTTACATTATAGCCGGTCTAAAAACGTTATAGAAGGGTCCGCTTTTGTACTTTGAATTAATTAATTTTGTACTAATGTACGTATAACAAGTCATACAGTAAACTCCCTCTATAACGGACTACCTTATACAGCTTTCCTTCTTATAATAGCGGCACGAAATACTTTCTTCTTCAACTTTTTCAAATTTTGTTCATAGAAATTTCCGCTTTCTGTAACCATTTCACGTTACAGTGGGCAACGTCTGTATGATTTCTGCTCTCTATAATGACTTTACGTTATAATAGGAACCATCTTGATGATTTAGAATGAACCATTGTAGAATGAATGATTGTAGAGAAACCATTGTAGTATTAAAAATTCCCAAACATACCATAAAAATACGGATGCATTTGCTGATGTTCCAAAATCGGCTTTGTTTTGGACTTGACCCATCTTGTGTTCGCGGTCTTCATACATGTTTGAATCGCGTTTATAAATATGAAAATGCATGATGCGCAAGGGGGAAAGATGGGAGAATGTGAAGAGCGGTGACACTCACCCAGAGGAAGAGAAGGACGGTGATGCAGATGAGGGAAAGGACGCTATCCCAGAGCTTCACATTCCCGATGTTCGCAATGGTTTGATGGATGATGGCAATGACGCCTTGAGCCGAGTACGTGAGACCGAGCAGGGCCTTGATTTGGGTCGAGCAAATGGTCAAGGCTGAGGCGGAGGTGAAGCCCGAGTTGACCGGCGTGGAGATGAAATTTACGATGAAGCCTGTGAAAGAAAGGGACATTTTTATCCCTGTCACTTCTTCTTCTTCTTAAATCCCCCCAAAATCCCTACATTAATCTCCCTTTAAAGTCGTAAACAAACCCGAAATAACAAAAGGACAAACGGGAACAGAGGCATTTCTGAAGGGGACCAAAAATACATTTTCTCATGGCTTTTCTCATGGCTCAAAAATGATACCAAAAATACACAAAACATTAAGCAGGAAAAAAAAAAAGAGAAATTACTTTCGACTTCAAAAGTCGTAAAATCTTCAAGGAGAAAATTTGGTAGTCCAATTTAAAATTAACTTATACAAATTATATTTAACTAATGCGATAAGTTCGACGAAATTATAATTAACTTATATGATAAGTTCGACGAAACTTTGTATGTCCATTATTATGTTAAATGAGATTCAAAAGCAGTTTAAAATAGCGTCTAAATTTTAAAAAAAGCGACCAACGATAACTGGTTCAACCAATCAATTTCATTTCGTATTAATATATTTAAAAATCCAAACCAAACTAGTAATGAACAAACTTTTTTTTTTAGAACATCTAACCCAGCTTATCGAAGGATACAAATTACAGTTCTTCCCTTCGGGCACTCAACCTTCCACGGGTACACTTAGGTTTTAGGGCATAGAATGGAGGCTGGAGGATGAAATGAGAAGTTGGTCGAAAAAAAATCTCTGTTTTACAAAGGACTGAGTTACAAAGGGCTGACCAAAGGGGGAATTTGATCAGAAAAACCCCCTTGTTACTGGAAGGAGCAAAGTAATTAATAATTCTAATCAGGAGCACCCTCCAGGAAGGGTTAGGAGTGCTCCAATTCAATCTCATGTAAATTTAGTGCTTTTCCCAAACGTCTCTCTTTCAGCTCTCTCTTTCTCTATGTCTATTACACTTTTCATTTCTATCACTCACTCTTCTCTCTTTCCCCTTTGTCCATCTAATTCCCTCTGTTTCAGTTTTTTCTATTTCTCTCTATTGTCCTAATTTTTCTCTCTGTTTCCCTCTATTTCTCTCTTTCTCTATTTCCCTCTTTCTCTCTTTTTCTGTTCTATTTCTCTCTCTTTCTCCATGCAAGCCATGTTTCTCTCTTTCAACTCTTTCCCCAATCCATCTGCAATTGTCTCCGATTCACCTCGATTTTTTCGTTTCCTTATCACTTTTGCTCCAACACGTCAGCATGTTTCCCTTTTTCTCTCTAGTTTGCATTTTATCTTATTTTCCCTCGATTTTACCTGCTCTATTTCTCCCTTTTTTGCCATTCTGTCTCCCGTCTCTTTATCCCTTTTGTTTCTGCATCCCTTCCCCTCCGTGCGATATTAGTTCTCCCCATTTAGCTTAAATAAAAGGAGCTTATCTTTACAATAGCAAAAGGTATAGAGGATTGTAATAAAAGGCCAGAAAATACCTCACATATGATGATTCCCCCTAAAAAAAAGACAGCTGGAAATAATTTTTTTGAAACCAATATATATATTTTTTCACATAAATAATACCCAGGAAAAATTTACATTTGAAAAAGAATCCCATGCGGAACAAGGAAAAGAGAGGGGCTAAAAAATAGTATAAAGGATTCATTAGGGATTCTATGTTGTCTGCGCAGAAGGGAAAAAAATCTGGAGGGAGGCACACACGAATTCCGAAAACGGCCTTTTTCCCCCTCCGATTTACGTCGTGTGTATAACAGTAGTAGTAGTAGTAAAAAAAAGTGTGTAGCATTTCATTCAACACCGTGTTTTTACGCTCATTCATTCCCTTCGGAGCAAAACTTGTTTTTTCCCCCTTCCATTTTGTATTTTTTGGATGCATTCTCCCTTTGCTGGGATTGATTTATTTTCTGGTTAAAAGACGAGGAATTTATTATGCTACAGTTATTTCCTTAATTTCTGTTTTAATTGCCATTTATATTAATGACAAAATCCGAAATCCTCACCAAAATAGATGATGTGTACAAAATTCTTTGCCTACGAATGAATGTCAACATTTGCATTCGAATAAATGCCGTCATCTGTACTAACAGTAGATGGAGAGGGAAATATTTATACATTTTGCAATTATATGTATACGTACACATGTGTGAATTAAATTGGAAATATTCTATTCCAGTCTCATTGTGTACCTTCTAATTGTTGTGGATATAAATTTTTTCCCTCTACGTAAACACTTCATCCAGTTATTTCCAGCTCCTCCTCTTTGTCGTATGTGCAAATGAGAAAATGTGTGAAAGGAAGAGTTAAAAGGGGAAATTGCTGGATACTAAAAAAAAAAATTATTCCATTTATGAAATTATGCGTGGAGATTGGATAAAAAGGTGTCAATTCGCAAGTTTAATTATGGGACATGAATTGGCCTTTAAAAGGAAGGGGAAACTGTATTTTTAAACAAAATGATTACACTTGATTCCCGTGAAATTGCTCTTGTCCTGCCTTTTTAGCACAATTTACTCTTGGCTAAAGATTGATTTTTCCCGCAAGTTAATTTATACTGGGCAATAGTGTCTTTCAAAAGTTCATTTCAGAGTTTATGGCTATGTAATGGTCGTCATTGGGCAGTGATTAACAGAGTCGTAAGGAAGAGTTTTGTGTGCGGAGACGCGAGAGAGAGAGAGAGAGACACGCACAAAGGGAATGACAGACAAAGAGCGGGAAGGATCAGGGATAAAAATAGGCAGACCAAGGGAGAAATATCAAAACAAAAACAGCTCGTGACAGAGAGGAAAAATCTGGGATAATTGAGTTATAAACAAAAGGTAGACGGGGCAGAGGCGGAAATCAATTAATAGACAGCAAATGAGAAAATATAGCATGAAACATATAGACACAAAAATTAGGTGAACGAAACACAATCAGAGAGAAAGAGAAGGTAACAATGTGTGACGTAATGCAGAGATACATTCAAAGAGCGAAAATAGAGAGACAATCATATGAAATTTCTTGGACAAACTCAGAGATAGATGAATATACAAAGATACAAGGAGGAAAAAAGACAAAAACAGAAACAGAGAGAGAGAGAAAATGACAAGAAATGAAAAAAGAAGAAAGAAATTGACGAGAAAAGGAAAACAGAAGGGCGAAATTGACGAGAAAAAAAAAACAGAAGAGAGAAATTGACGAGAAAAGAAAAATACATATAATGAAAAAAAGAGAAAAAATAAATTGACGAAAAGAAAATGATAATGACAAATAAGATAAGAGAGAAAATGAAAGAGAGAGAGAGAGAAGAAAAGATAAAAGACAAGAAATGCGAGAGAAAGAGACAAGAAAATAGACAAACAGGAGAATGGACAGAAATATGCAAAAAGCGAAAAGAGAAGCAAAGAGAGAAAACCACAAAAAGTAGAAGTGAAAAAATGGCAAAAAGTAGAAGAGAAAATTACAAAAAGTAGACGAGAAAATGTCAACAAAAAAGAAGAGAGAAAATGACAAAAAAAGAAGAGAGAATCTGCAAGAATAGAGAGTATAAGGATATCAAGAGAAGAGAGAAAAGGACAAAAAAGTGAAGATGACAAAAGGAGAGACTGAAAAATCAAGAGAAGGGTGAAAGAAAGGGAGAGAGAAAACCGGAGCGAAACAAAGAGACAGACGAAGAGATAAGAGCAGAAAAGGATCAAAATAATTAAGCAAATTAATTCCTCTGATGAATAAGAGAAAAGAGCTAAGAAAGGGAAAAGGCCTATGAAGAAAGGCTTTAAAAATAGATGAAGCCGAGATGACGTAAGAAAGAGATGAAAATGACAATATAGCTATAGCTACAATTCTAATTTAATTCCGTTAATCCCCCTATATTCCATTTATATTCCATAGACACATTCCCACAGCTCTTATGGACGTCTTATATGTACATATATGTACGTATAGATATGTACGCATGTAGAGCAAAAGAAGAGTTGGAATGTTACCCAGTTGGAAGATGCCCATGAGGAGTGTGACGATTCCCGTGAGAAAGCAGAGTGTGACGGCATAGGCGGGCGGTCGACCCCGTGTGTACGTGAAGGTAATAATGGCCATGATGGCCGTCGGTCCAATTGTCACCTGAGGAGTCCCACCCAACAGAATGTACACGAAGCACCCCACGAAGCCCGAATATAGACCGTACTGCACCCAAGCAAATATTACAATCACAATCATAACAAATAAAAACACCTCAAAAATCCAACCCAAAAACCAAAGAGAGATTTCCCCCAAAAAATGCCTATTAAAAATCAATGTTTGTCTCATAAAACGTCCATATTTGTCACATAAAGCGTTCATATTTATCCCATAAAGCGTCCAAAGTTGTCCCATAAAACGTCCAAATTTGTCACCTGTAAAATCTCAAACCAAATCCTGGTCCTACCTGAGGAGGAAGGCCGCCAATGGTGGCATAAGCCAATCCCTGAGGCAAAATCGTGAGTCCAACAGTAAAGCCCGCAATGAGATCCGCCACGAACTTCTCCAACGAATATTGTGGCAGCCACCTGATGATGGGCATTTTTTTCTCCAGCTGTATACACATATACATACATAGATATATTATTTACACATCACCTTATACTCTATACTCAATTTAGATATACATATCTAATTCATATACAGAATACAAATTTCCCCGATTTTTCCGAACAGCCTCCCGAGTAAATCAATGCCCATATAATCAGATCCTCGTTTATTCCAATGGATCCTATTTTAACCCTTTATTTCTTCCTTCCACGGACGTTGCTCTCTTTAACCCTTTATTTCTCTTTTGTATCTCTGGAATAAATCCTTTTTTCCCTTTTTTCTCCGCGTGAATAATATCATTTCTTAAGCATTTCCTCGTTTTTTTTTTGGCCTAGACCTTTCCCCTTTGATTGGTCCTTTTAACCCTTTCCTTCCCAAACCCTTTTGAACCCTTTATTTTTTTCTGGCTTTCTTTTTATTTTTTCATGGCTTTCTTTTTATTCTTTCCTCGCTTTATTTTTTCCTAGCTTTCTTTTTTTCCACAGCTTTCTTTTGTATTTTTTTCCTAGCTTGTTTTTTCCCTAGCTTTCTTTGTTTTTCTAGCTTCCTTTTTTAATTGTTTTCTAGCTTGTTTTTTCCCCTAGCTTTCTTTTTTTCTAGCTTTCCTTTTTAATTTTTTTCTAGCTTCTCTTTTTAACTTTGTTCTAGCTTCTCTTTTTAACTTTGTTTTAGCTTTTATTTTTAATTTTGTTCTAGCTTTTATTTTTATTTTGTTCTAGCTTTTCTTGTTAATTTTATTCTTAGCTTTCCTTTTTATTTTTTTCTGTTTCCTTCTTATTTTTTTCCAGCTTTCTTTTTTTATTTTTTACCCAGAATTCTTTTTTTAGTTTTGTTTTTTTGAACCCTAAAAAAGATCTCACCGTCTTCCTCCTAAAAATATTGGCCACGAAATCGGAGCAACAGCCGCCGGTGGCGGTCTTCCCGTCCCCTTGCAAATCCTGCAAGCCATCCTGCAAGGTGGAATCGGAGCGGGCGATGGCTGCCAAACTGGCAGTACTGAAATTCCGGATCAATTCCGTCTTCATCCTTTATATCATTTGGTATCCCCTCACAAAAACTAATTTCCAAATTGCCCCACTTCCTTATATGGCACAAGGAAAAAAAATCTTTTAGAAAAATCACAACACCCGGGTAGAATTCAGATTTTTTTTTGGACCAATATTAGGGGATTTATCACTAATTATGTGAACACATTGGAAGAAATGGAAGGTGAAAATTGTATTTAAAAAAAAAAAACTGGCGAATCTAAGAAATTCCAGGAGAAAAGTGGAATATATGATTTGGGATTTAGAAGGATTTAAAGGGATTTAAAAGGGATGTTGCTCACCCCTGCCAAACTGCTGGACTAAAAAGGGGAAATTGCGAATTGACTATTTTTAAAGGATTTCCCAAAACCCACCGACTCCCCTCCAGATGATGAGGTGCAACTGGGGAAAAAAATGTTCCGAGTCACTTCCATATATTTTTTTTTTGCACGAACTTATATCTCCCTATTATGTATATATCATATGTATATATAAGGTCCAAAATATAATTTTTTTCGCTACCGTTGAACAATGAGAGCTTTTACCATAATGTTAATACGCCAGCCTCAACCTTCCTCTTATATAAAGTCACACTTAACTATATTCCACTCTTAATGTCCCTTTTTCCCTATATTTCCCATTGACATTGACATTGCTATACACGGTTAGTTTTTAATGCCAGTATATATTTAACACACATATGCATACCGTGAGGGAAGAGATGCTTGAAAGAGAGTAACATTTCTCATTCAAATAGATTAATTATCATAAAAATCAGACAAAACAAAATATTACAAAAATAATTGAAACTCTCATCTCCCGCCGTCTCACCTCACAGTCTTAACTAAATGGAGGAAATGGCAAAAATGTATGCCGAAGAAGGGAGATAATAGTGGGATGAGAGCACATTAAATTAATCACTTTTTCCAGGTGCAAACCTCGTGCTTTTTGTTTGTATAATTACATTTTGGGGGGTGGCGGAGGGTGTTTTTCGGGGCAAAAAGGAGAAAGAGAGGAAAACAGGATTGTTTTTGAGGGGAAAAATGTTTTTTTTAAGGAAAAAATGTTTTAAATGCCTCCAACGTCGCCAGAGATTATCAGAGGAGGTGATATGTTGTTAATCGGGATCTAATCTGTTTGTATTTGTTTTCACTTTTGCCATTTTCCCTATCACAATCTGAGAAAGATGGTGCTTTTGAAATGATCTTTTTTTTTTGCCTCCTTGAATAATTCATGGCGGGGGAAGATTACGGGCGTTATATGGGATATATCAGCCGTAATCTATGTATATATAAATATATATGTATATATATATATATATCCGTAATCCGTATATGGTACTTATATAACTACAGAATTATTAAAATAATACTGGCATTTTCTCCACGTGAAATACTATTAAGACTCAAAAGTCATTTTCATATTTAAAAGATATTCTCCTGGCATTAAGTTGTATTTAAATATATTTTTTTTTTTGTTCAAGAGAATAAGAGTTGGATGGTTCAATTTTCTGAGGAAGTGCACCTTCAGTTGTTCAAGCGCAAAACTGTGACTTTGCTGGCACATACTGGCTTATTTTTATGTCTTCGTGGGATGGATGCTGCCAGGTATTCGCGAGAATTCTTTTGGAATTATAACCCCGATGTATGTATGCATTGTGTGCATCTAAAAGTCAGATGTACAAAATTTGAATTTAAATCTCATTAAAAGCTCTGTGTGTAGTAGATATGGAATACGTCTCCAATAACATTAGCGACCACTCTTCAGCCTCATTTAATTTTTCAGGATTTATTCTTGACATTTCCCCATATTTTATTTTTTTATAGTAGTTTTTGGGTTTTCGTAGTACTTTAATTCGGTTTTTGCAGTTATTTTGGTTCTGATGTGATTTTTTCAGTTTTTTTGGTTCTGATGTGATTTTTTCAGTTTTTTTGGTTCTGATGTGATTTTTTCAATTTTTTTTATTCTGATGTGATTTTTTGCTATTTATTCAGTTTTTTCAGTACTTTTTTTGATATTTATTCAGATTTTTCAGTACTTTTTTTGGTATTTATTCAGTTTTTTCAGTACTTTTTTTGTATTTATTCAATTTTTTTAGTACTTTTTTTGATATTTATTCTGTTTTTTCAGTAATTTTTTTGGTATTGATGCAGCTTTTTCAGTACTTTATTTGGTAATTATTCCGTTTTTTCGGGATTTATTTTGTAGTTATTCAATTTTTCAGTACTTTCATGCATTTAGGTATTCGGGGTTGTCAGTACTTTTTCGGATTTTCCGTAATTGTTTTTGTTCATCCGACATTTTTAACTGTAGTTTTATACTGATTCGATTTTATACTGATTGGCATTTATTTGACCTTTTCGGTGATTTCTTTCGAAGCTTACAGATTTTACTAGCTAGATATATTTTACTGACTTTTACTTTGTACAAGACAAAAAAAGATATCGTAACCCTTTCATTTTTGAGCTTTATAGATAAACATTGCTAGTGAACTTGACCCATTTAAATTTGATTTCGATGGAACCATTAGAGCAATATTCTTGATCAAAGTTAGCTAGAAATAAATCTTTCCTATACATTTGCCCACCTGGAGTTCTACTGTGGGGCCCGAATAAAACCTATGTGGCACCCTGTATATGTAGCCCCTGTGAAGCATGGGAATGTAGTTAATTTCCAGTGCACATCGGTATTAATTACCTTCGGTGTTATGAATATTCGTATAGATCCTTGGAAAACTGGATAAAATCCAGGACGACAGCCTTCCTTGTGGTAGGTGGAACTCGTCCTTATCACGTTGCACAAAAAGACTTTTGACGTGTGAGCACATTTATGCATACAATATTCACATGTTCCCGTGTGTACCGTATTTATTATAATTTTTAATGTGTATTTATTTTATTTTCCTGGATAACCATTTGATTACACGTTATCGGAGTCGCGCTCTCACATTCATTGTGTATGCTGTCTTAGTTGTTTGGGGGTGGGAGGAGGAGCCAGGAAATTGTCACCAGGAACGGCAGATATCACCATTGGGTGGGACAAATGAGGAAAACAAGGAGCAAAAGGGGGATGAACTTATTTATAATTATAGTAACTAGATAGCAATTACAAAAGGGAAAGAGGATGAGAGAAAAACAGGAAGAGAGACAGGGAAGATTCGGAGGGGAAAGAAAACGAGAAAAGGGAAGAAAGGAGGCAACCAGGAAATAAAAAAACGCGGAATTAGACAAAACGACGCTTCAAAAGTATGGATTTTTAAGACAAGACCATTGAAATGCATTGTTAAAACACAAGAGAAGCGGTAGATTGGCATAATTAGATAGCGGTATAATTAGATAGCGGTATAAGAATATTTTTATAGTAACACGAGAGCCAGCAATAATAAATTGAAAGAGAGCAAGAAGGAGAAGAAGAGAGAGAACGAGCAAGAATAAGAAAAAGAGAGATCATATAAGAGAGATAGAGAAAGGGATCAAGAATAAGGCAGAGAGAGAAAAAAGAGAGACAAAGAGAGCAAGATTAAGAGAGAAAGACAGTAAAAATAAAAGAGAGACAACGATACACTGACAGCGAGCAAGAATAAAAGATACAGAGAGATCATATAAGAGAGATAGAGACAGGGAGCAAGAATAAAAGAGAGAGAGAGAGACAGAG
>JAQGBT010006139.1:0-13057 GCA_034698585.1 Disparrhopalites patrizii
CACTCACCCTGAACCATCATCAAATAATAGTCTTTTGGCGTATCCTTTGGCCCATTCTCCTGTCTCTCAGGTGTGTAACTTTTACATTTTTGATAAATATGGTTATATTCAATTCCTTTCTCTCTGCAGTTTGTGGCGGTGTAGTAATACGCTGGCTAGGAATATATTCGTTATTTATATTATCTTCCTGCATTTCTTCCTGTGTTCATCTATCTTTTTTTTCTTTCTTCGTGCTGTTGGTTAATTTTTCTTTTGATTGTAGTTGTAACATATTATGCTTGTGATTCGCTAAAACTTATTGATTCTCCTTGCAGTCACCCATTATTTTAAGTCACTACTCTGAAGTTTTTCAAAAATGGCTCTACACGCGATAAAAAATATTACTTTTGTATTTATTTGTAGGAGTCCTTCCCCATGTGGGGAGTCGCTCAAGCTCAAGTGCCTAGTGGAAGCTCCATCCAACAAAAACAATATCATCCCATCACTTCAATTCATCCCCACGGTCGGAACAATAATTATGGTCACAATAATCGACAGCCTATAAATTCTGAAACAGTGATTTAATATAGCATATAATTAATCATTATTTACTTGTATAAGTTAACAGATTTCAAATTTTTATATTTTTTTGTATCTCTTCCCATTTACTTTCCCAATATTCACCCTCCATAAACACGCTTTCATGGACGAAAAGAAACCAAAACTTTTTACGTACACAGCTATACTTTACAGTATAGTCGGGTAGTCAGGGGGTTTTTATGTAAAACGCATCTCAATCACAGAGTACACATTCCACAACCACATCCTGTAATAGTTATTTATTTTATTACCTTTTGTTCCATTTCAGGATGTACTTAGTACTTACATACATAGGTATATGTATTTGAAATTGTTTTTGTGTAAGTAATTATATTTTAAATGATTATTTCTTGTGATCTCAATCTTAATTGTTGATTACTTTAATGAGTACTGTTATTGTTATTGTAATGTTGTCAATACCTTTAGTACTACCTTTTAGAGAAATAGTTTAGTATAGTATAGCGTTTTATTTATATTGACAAATTATTCTATTTTGATTTTGACTGTAAATTGTAAAACTAAAAAACATTATGAAAATTTATTTATTCATGTAAAACATTTCGCTTTTGTATCACTTGAATGAAACATGATGATGAATGAAAGTCCTTAAAGTACCTTGTCTGCGTCGTCACTGTTTGTTCAACATCTCCTTAAAGTGTACATGCAAATACTTTTAGCGTGGCAAGCGTGCTGGAAATGTAAAGCCGCTACGGGTGTACGGGTCATACTTGAGTTATTTTATCACTTTTCGCCTGTTTGGGTACACTTGACCACTGTGTCGTCGTCGTCGTCCCATCTTTTGACACAGGGTCGTGCCCGAAATTTTGTCAAAATCAACCCCCATCTATACCTCCTGAAGAATTACGTTTCATGTGCTACCTATCTTTGCCGTTGAGGCTGCTTTTAAAATGCAAATATGGTAGTGGCCTCAGAATATCTGTATGATCCATGCTTGTAATACGAATTGACTTTTCATGTAGACCCAGAAAATATGTGAGACAAAATGTATTAGTAATACGGTTATTGTTGGTTTGATCTTGCATTAGAATCAGGGCCAGGACTGTATTATCGCGTTATAAACGTTAAAACCACAACATTTTTTGTATTATTTAGTTTTATCTTCCGCTTCTATAGCTATAGTAGCGGTGTAATTGGATTGGATAGCTTTGTGTCTATGCAATTTACACATACATTCACATTCACATTGAGTTGTTTGTTGTTTCTTTTCTCTCTTCTAAAGTTCATCGTTAATCGTTATTCGTTATCGTATCATTTCATTCATTGAGCATTGGCATTTGTATTTAATTTGGTGTTAATTTGTTAATAATATTGACCGTCCCCCCAAGCTCTGAAGTTCTGACTCTGACTTCTGATTCTGACTGACTGACCCGTTCATTATTCATCATACATAATTATGTAAACACATTATTATACATATTTCCTGATTTTTCTGAGGTGTGTGATTTGCTTGAAGCTTCTAACTCCTATGTTTTAATGTGCATCAACGTGCATTGTAGAGTTGTATGTAGTTGTAGACTACCGATTTGCTGCCTTCAAAAGTAGCTAGACAGCTGACATTTATCTGCTGAGGACGACAGAAAGAAAGGACAAGTTACTTCGTGATCGTGAGTTCGTGACCGTGTCACAAACTAATTTTTTGATTACACTATATTGAGGTATTATTACATCTACGTACATCAATATATGACATTAACCTGCAATATACATACATATATGTACATTGTATAGGAATGCATGTACCTATATGTATTTATTATGCACGCATTTGTATAGAATAGGTATATACATTTTTAGGCTCACTCATAGCTAATCTTGGCGACAGTGCCCTCTGGCAACAGACTTACCCTGCCATGGCTGAAATATTACTAGTTGTCCCTTATTTTCCACATTTTTCTTGCAGTTAAAGAATATTTTTGTGGATTGACACCTCAGAGTCACTAATGAACTAATGCCTGCATGTATTCCGCAGTTCGTCTGACAACCACGATTCCAGAACTCTACAAAATACACTATAATGGCCACCGAAGAAGCAAGCAATGACTCAGACTCGGAGATCTTCGAGCCGAACTTCGAGAAACTACAATCCTACGAAGATTACTTGGATTTCTACGTCACCTGGAAGGACCTGTATTACCTGAAAAGTGATGAGACGGCCAGAGCCATCGTGACATTGGGCTACAGGTGACAATAATGGGATGTTTTTGGTCTTATAAAATGGAGGATTGGGAATTCTCAGTAAAACAACGTATTGAATTTATGTATGTTTCAATGATTTTTGAATTTTATGTATTTTTTAAAAGAATCCCTGAGCTCCTGTCACGATCCCAATTCGACGAAATGCTCAACCAGATCATCTCGGAGCGAGAAGAGCGAAAGAAGGACGACACGTACTTGGCAAAGGAGATCTCCGTATATGACATCAATTGTCCACTAATGCAGGCATTGGCCGCCAGGGAAAAGCCTAACCGAACTGGATACGAATCCTGCATAATTTTTATACGGGACATCAACAAGAAGGGCCAAGAGGTGTCCGGCTACATTGACTTCAAGGCCAGGCTAGATAAGGAACAGCGAACGTGGTTGGATTACTACACCGGCAAGAAGAAATTGACGCCCACGTCCTCCGACCTGTGCTTCTACAATTGGCAAACGTTTTACTGCTCCTGTAATTCCTCGGAGAATTATGCCATCGTCACCGATGTCAAACTGGGACTCCGATTTCTCAACAAATTGGACCGGAAAATCGTGACAGTGGATCCGTATGGATCTCCTGGGGATAATACCACTCGAACGGCCATTACGTCCACGAATTATCTTCAAGCTGCTCTCTATGACCATTCTATGCGCGTAAAGGCTTGAAATGCTTACAATGTCGTCGGGTTTTTGTCAGGAAGTTTACCATTTGAGTTCGGCCTTGTAAAAATTTATCGGTGCAATTTTTCCAGGTTATTTTGAATCAAAAATTCCTCCAATTGAATTCAATAGTAATAATAAAGGAAAATTGAGAGTTATTTCGAAAAACATGATTGCCTCTATTCTATACGGAACATAATTATAACCTGGGCTCATTTTAATTTTTTAGGACAAATAGCAAGTATTAATAAAGCATGTGTGTGAACATTGGGTGGAGAAAAATGGAGGCAGACGATTTGTCCTTTAAATATTCAGGTTTACACTGCACGAGTATATCAGAACCCTAATAGTAAATTCATTAAAATACGAGACATAAATTTGCACTTATTATTCTCGATTCATATGCAATATGTGAAACACGAACGGTTATGTATAATATTAAAAATTAAAAGAAATGAACCAACCATTCCATTGTTGTGAACCATGTATTGTATTTTTCATGTTTAAATAACAAATCTCAGGTTTGAGGTGCTTAGCATCATCACTTGCCTCACACTTACAAATATTTCCTGGCTGAATCACCCATTATTTTTCAATTCCGAAAGTACATTTATCAGCAACCAAAAGTTTGAAGCATTATTAATTACTTAATATGATTACTATAGTCGAGTACTTACTAGCTAACATCAATCAGGTGTGTGTGAAGACAATCAATGTTACCCGGCAGTAACTACCAATAATAATAGTAATTTCACAATTCTCCGTTAGTAGTAGTTTTAAATTACATATTGCAATAAATTGTTATAATTTATAACATTAATTATCGTACTTGTATTTGGTTTCATTATTCTGAGCAGCTTGGAATACAAAAAAACAAAAATACAAAAAAACACTTAAATTACAGCCAGTTGCACAAACCTAATTATTATTACTTTTATTACACAAACGACAGTTATTTTCAAGTCTTCGTTTGCAACACGGTTTATACTCTTCACGTATGATTTCTTTACAAAGTCCCAAAACCAATATCGTATGCATATCACGTTGTACTTCTTTACATAAATAATCCCTACATTCGTTTATGAAGACCAGTCGGGTTAGGTGATGGTTAGTTAAGAAGAATGACAAGTATAGCTGACCTTCCGCTCCACGCAGTTCAAGGCTAGAAATACATTTGTGCCCTGATAAAGGTAATTCACTTACCAGGGAGAGACCACAAGTATCATGTATGTATACACGTACATCGTAAAACCAACAATGATGTGGATAATTATTTAATGCTAACAAGTGGAGACAAAAATTGTTTCTGAAACAACATCTGCCTTAAGACATTCGTTTACAAAAGTCCGCGTGTATAAAAGAAACGCGGGATAAAATACTGAACCTTCATTTCCTCCAAGTGGCAAGTAGACTGCAACCAGTCTTTTCCAACTGACTCAAAACGTTATCAGTGCTCAACTAACAATAATGTTAGGATTTCCACAGAGAATTTTGTGGTAATACATTTTACCCAAACTCGTTTAACTACTCTCGATATCTACTCCTATACGACATTATAATTAGAACAAGACTGAGTGTTTAGCCGGTATCGGTGCACATTTCTCATCATGAGGATTTTTAATTCTGTTACAATTAGACAAGTTTTACAAATTCAATGGGGTTTCGTCAATGTGTGACTAAATTTATAAGAATTCAATTCTTTGGCGTTTCACAAGAAAGCAGTTTTATTCTACAATGGTATTACTATTATTACTACTAGAAGATGATAATTTCAAGCGCTTGTTTTAATATCGTTAAATAGTCGGATTATTTAATCAGTTGCATTTCTGTATTTGTCAGTAAGTTAACAGGACTCTTAGATTTACACAGATTATTTACGTATTCAATAGTATTCGCAGTAGAATGAGCTGTTACACTAGTGAAAAGCTAGTAAAGTGTACTAATTACCTACACTATGTTCGTTTTGTAGTGTAAAACGAAGTTGGAAAGTATGAAGAAAACAATGGTAAGTGTGACCAGCATTATAAAAGCCATAAAATGTACCATAGTGTATCTGCCTTTTATATTATTTTTTATTTGTATGTATTGTTCAAGTTCTTCACGCGTTAAGGGCACAAAAGTATAAGGTCGAAGGTTAAAAGTAGTAGTAGCTAGTAGCTGTCTATCACACTTTCATTATAATAATTTACCTTATTAATGGCGTTATCATAAACCATAGCTGGTGTCGTATTTTACTTTTACCATTTTCAAGAAAAGACTTGCAGCTAGGGTAACAATGATTTTACTACTTACTTATACGGAGGTACATTCGGCAAACACGAAATTATATGGGTACTGAAATTAATATGATAGTAAGGTTAAATTAAGTAGTTATACATACATGTTTTATAGAATTACTTTTTCATTGTTTTCGTAGGAAATAGTAAAGAGCGATACGCGAGCCGTTGTTGGAAAAGAGTCTTAAAATACATACACCGTTTACACAGAATAGAAAGTTATCTTTTTCCGTTGCAGCTTTCTCAAGTCTTCGAAATACATTAGATCCACATTCATATCTCATATCATAGTAAGAATAATAATATAGTATATAGTTAAATAAATGTTAAATTTTCATACGCGACGATTTTTTCTCGATGTCATTTCTTCTCAAATAATTAATTTGTGTGAATTCAGTACAATAATTTTATTTTATATACCTTCCTAGTATTGGCCAACAGTGGTTTCAGTTCAAAGTCTCTTTAAAGTCTTCTTTTTGTCCTTCCGAACCTTGGCCTTGGCCTTCAGGGAGGGAGAAGCAGGCTGAGGTTTAGCGTGGATTTCCGTCATGAGGGCGGCTCGCTGATGAAATTCGTTATAATTTTCGAGCAACAATTTCCCTGCTTCTTCATTTAGGGCTGACTCGGGGTTCGGTTCGATTAACAGACATTTAACCACCTACAAAGTTAACACATTTCATGTTATTCTCAATAAAACGAATGAACAAACGCAGCAAATCACAAGAACAGAATTAGCTATGTATGTATATGTAAATGGAGTAGTGGAGTTGAAAACTTGAATGCCAGTTAACTACGTACAATAAATTTAAAGTTACCATTTAAAATGAAAAGAAAAAATTTCGTCGCTTGAAGTGTTTGTTTTAGAATGTACATGTAGATATGTTACATCAAAAAAGGACTATACGAAGTTGTCAAAAAATGCTTCAACTTACCAAAAGGATGTGTTTCAATCCAAGATCAGATTTCCAGTCCTTTTTTAGTGCATTTACGCATATTTCTCCACTGTTGGCAATGTTTGGATGGAATATTTTCGTAAGGAAGAATCCCTTCGGAGGTGCAGCAGGAAAGTCTTTTCCTAGGACTAACTTAACTTTGAACTCTCCACCAGCGTACGGTGTCCCCTCTGGAAAATAAAGCGCCAAAATGTATTTACAAAATTCAAATGCTTTAACTGGGATAAACACAATAATTGTTTGATTAAAAGGGGTTACAATCAATGCAAAAGCAACTTGCAAAATGCATAATGTAATTGTTGCATTTTATGAATAGTGAACATTAGGTAAATAAGCATGTTAAATCCCAGTCCAAACGGTCTAGCAGAATTGACCCAAATAGGTGGGAAATTTACCTGGCCCTGTAATCGTGGCTTGAATATCGGTCAGGTCATCGAAATTAAGGTGCAATTTGATTCCCTCGGGAGCTTCCTGACTTAATGCCAGTGTCTCCTTTGAAACACCTCGAAGAACATGAGGAGGAAGGTTTTCGACGTTGGAGACCTGCAAAACAGATAAAAACATACATTTAAAAATCACGCCTTACTGATTACGATTACTAACCATAAGTTGCCATTTGACCATGCTAAGCCATACCCTCTTCAAATTCCTGTTCGCATCACTTCAAAACAATGCAAACAACAGTTTAAATACAATCAAACATAAAACTAGTTCCAAAGCTTGGCTTTCAATGTCCCCGAAGGTACCAGATGCACGTGCATGAGCATGACGAAACCCAAAAAATGCATCACATTTTTACAATCAATTTCCACCCAAATCGAATTGATTTCCAATACTCCCCGAAAACTACCAACAAGGTCACTCACCGAAGAAGATGACATGGTTCTCCGATGGAGATCACAACTCCCAGGCGACTTCAAGGGACTCTTCTTCTTTTCCAGAAGTTTTCCTTTTGGAGTTGGAGGGACCTAACCTAAACAAGTATCTAAACTAAATCTGACACCCCACAACCTAACTTCTAAAGGTCGCAGTCGTCCCCTTCCAAGAAAATAAGATTGACCTGGATTAACCTGTCCAACACCTGTGTTCTTCTTGGAAACTCTCCCCAAAAATTAAATATTCACCTTCGCACCATAAGTAAATACGTTTTACAATGGTGAAATCACTTAAAAAAAAGGGTTTTACGGAACCGTTGACAATTTTACAATAATAAATTACAAAGAAAATAATTGTGATGTTTTCACTTGAAAATTGACGAATATACGTACTGAGATGAAAATTTGATTGGAATTTTCACACAATTCCTTCGTCTTTATCAATATTTTTTTTTCTGCCTCCAAAAAAAAAAACTTTTGTACAGAGGACTGGCTGGATGAAGAGATCTCTTTATTTTGGTCGTTACTTTATTTTCTTCTCCCTCACAGGCAGCCTCTCTTATATTCTGGTCGTAACATTCTCGAATCCCCTTTTTGGTGGAAGAACCTTAATGGTTTGGTATTCCTCCTCTGTACTTCCCTCTCACTCCTTCACTGCTGATCAGCCGTTTGACCCGTGGAGGTTGACCCTTTTGAGGAGCTCCAATGAGCTGAAGAAGTGGAGGAATTTGCTTTCCCCGCGTCCTCTTCGATTGGCCCAAGCACTTCCGGAAGGCACAGAGAGGGTTGGCAACGGCTTTTGTACTTCCGTAGTATGGCACTGCTTTTTGCCAGGGATTTATGTATTAGAGGCAAAAGTGGTACGTTGATCCACTAGGAATTTTTGAACTGGGACCAATTCCCTCTCGAGCATCACCTGCTCCCAACCCACTGTCAACAAGGAAATTTCAAAGGCGGGAAGAATCCCTATTGTCTAATAACCGCCCTTTTTTCCAAGGGTCTCCAGTCATCCGGCCCCTTCAAAAAGAGTCCTTCCTTGAGGATTCCAATCATTCCAGCCATTCCAAGGATTTTGTATGGCATAGTTTGGACAGTTGGATGCAAGATCTCACTTCTATATATGCACATTCCAAGTTCTTTAATGTAATTCTACCCGTGAAATAGGCATTCACCTTGGCCCGGGTAAGGAGGTACTGAGAATGCGGGAATAATTGCCAGTGGATATCGCCGGCATATACCTAATAATGGGAAAACGGAAACACAATGAGATTCAATCTTGATTATGTAATTCATATCTAGAAGATTTATAAAAAGTGAAGACCAAATAGAAAGTAGGTACACAGGTAGCGTTTACGCCGTTTACTCGCAGGTGAAAACAATGGCGTTACATTTCATAGAGAATGTAATCACGGGTTATGGGGAAAACAAGACGGTAATTATTACCATTAAGGTGTACAATCACAACAGAGATTTGTAGTCGCAATAATTGTTAGAGCATTTGCGAAGAGAGTATACGTACACGAAAACGACAACGTGAGCGGGATAGCCGAATTTGTGGATCTATGCTATGTATCCTCCGCTCACGTTTTTCTTCACGTAAACGAAAGGAAAATCATGACGAGTAGAATCCATTTTACAAGTCATTATTAACTTCGGGACTATTTTAGCGCCGTTCCAGCACACGCTGTCATTTTCGTACAAATACTCTCTTCGCAATAATTGCTCTATTATTTTTACAAAATAACTTACGTAACGTACAAATGCATAGCTTATTGTTATACTTATTTTATTTATTACAGTCTCTGAACAAGTCACGGTCGTGAGGTCTTGACGGTGACGGAGTGTTTTCTCCTCTATACTACGCACAAGCGTAAAAATGCCTAATTTGATACAAGAATAAAAAATAGTTTAGTAATTGTCATCTATAGAGTACAATGCATCTGCTGATACATGACTAACTTGTAACTCCTTCTTTCGCGTTTCGTAATATTTTTTTTTAATTCTATTTATGAATCTATTAATTATTCATTAACTTCCTCCTCCTGTCACTTGCTCGGAGGTGGATTGGGTTTGCGAACGGGATGGGCTGGTGGGCGAATGGGATTGGAGGCATTGTTATTTCCACCCCCACTATTTCCTGGTGCGGGTCCTCCGGAATTGTTATTTCCCCCGGGAGCTGCTGGAGGCTGGTACATTTCTTCACTAAAATTCGGTGTTTCAGAAAATACAAGGCAGAAATCACCCAGTTTATGAAGCTCTCCGCCCTTGCCGATGTAGAGCGTCAACGCACCTTTGAAAAGCGAGGCGTAAGCCTGAAAATAACAAAGTTTTAATTACACAAGTTAATGTTGGTATTGGTGTTTCATGGCTACTTTCAAAGTGAAAGTGCCGAAATATGAATGTCACCTCACATTTAAAACACCATTTAGACGTCTTCATTTTTACTCACCTTGTTTATCCTAACAATATCTCCTGGTTGGAGTAAAGTTCCTGGCTCATCCCAAATAGACAAATTAATACTCCCAGACTTGTCTGCTACCCGTATGGATCTGACTTCATGTTGGTCCTTTGTAAGACTAGGTTTCCCAATTTCTAACGTCATTAATACCATATTTAGATTCTTCATTCCCGGCTTCAGATCCCGCACCACTGTCGTTTCCATATTAGACATCTGCAAGAAATAGATCAAATACATTAACCATACCAAATATTAGTTACATAATATAGGTAATCGGTACACATTTTGACATTTATTATCCATCATTTATCATTTCATCCACACTACAACGTTTTTCATGTTGTAGAAAACCAATACCTTTTAAATAAACACATAACTACAATCCATGAATACCTATAAATCTACAAAATTGCAGATGCAGTAGTACCAAAAGAATGAAGTAGCTAGCAGTGTCGCAGTACTAAATGCTTAAAAACTAAACAGCAACACACATACAATAGGGAGGCAATTTCAGGCTTTATTCCTTGTTTAGATACATGCATATGCATAGGTATTATACATGTATGAATTACTCGTTTCCTCACTGCTCATTATTGCCAAAAATACTGCAGTTATTATTGTATACAGCCATACAATAAAATACAAACCCAATAAAGTACTAAAAAGCTTCCCTACCGTTAACGTGACCCTATCTGTAAGTTACAATAGCACATTATTGATTTTAAAAACTGAAAATGGTAATAAAGTATAACCTCTTATTGTTCTCGAGGAATTAAGGCCGGTATAAAAGACAGGGCTTAAAAAATTTCAGTATTAAACACATCAATCGAATCGAAATCGATGTATATATCCTCAAAGTGTTCAAACTATATACTGACTATACTGACACTGGCACATTGTCACACTGCAATCAAACAATGCTCTTTACTCGTAAATGTCGTAAACACATTTTTCGACAATGTGTAATAAATAATGAATGTATAAAAAGTGAAACAATGTCAAAGTTAATAAAATCCGCAATTATTTACCTTTTAATGTGAGATTATGGCAATAAAACTGTACTTTGAAAACACAACAACCGGTCTCGGCAAAGTTATAGTTTTCCTTTTTCCTTTTCCCCCGAAGATTTCCGGAATGTTTTTCACGACGAAATACTCTGGTCTGGCTCTAATGATGCTACTACAGAGCTTCAAATACGGGAAATACAATTGTCAGAATTCCAAAATGATGTAAATTGAAGGTGTTTTCACTTTAAAATGAGGTCAAAGGTTAACTTTTTAGGAAAATCTTCAACTGAAAATTGTTGTAAAAATGTAAAACATTAATAGAAAACGTCTGAAATGGCTGAAATTGAATGAAAGTATGTACATGACACGTGATCAAATGAGGTGAAAAGTAACCGAGGATAAGATTCAAATTTACCGGGGCCGGCTTGAGCAGGACAAGGGATTGGAGGGAAAGTGGGAGGTGGGCCAATGGGAGGAGAAGCGTCCCCTTGTAGAAATGACCCTAAAAAAAGTAAAGAGGAAACTTTTTTTCACTCTTTTTTCTTTGCTGCTGGGAGGAAAATTTTACCGTTTGGAAAATCTCTCTCTTTCCCTTTTTCCTTCTCTCTCTCTCTCTCCTGTATTATATGCCCCATCTTTTTTCTCTCTCCTCGTTCGCATTTGGAGGGAAATCTCAGTCTATTGATTTATCATGGTGGTGGAGGAGGCAATCGGGATTCGTGTGAAATAAAGTTCCGAAAAAAGTTCTGTTTAAAGTTGGTTAAAATTATACAATTACATCATGTTTTACGCCCATTTTGTCCTGGCCAAAAAAGGGCCATTGGCCCGGATTTGGTTGGCAGCCCATTGGGACAAGAAATTGACCAAGGCTCATGTTTTTGAGACGTCGATTGAAAAGTCTGTGGAAGGTATTTTACATCCGAAGGTACGTATAGCAAGGCGCTAAATTCGATTTTTTGGTCGTTAAAGTTGATAATATTTAAAAATGAAATTCGAAATTTTGGAAAAATGATGGAAGAAGGGATGTGGATGGAGATAATTGGAGGAGGATTTTTGGATTGTTTCTTAGGTTAAAATGGCTTTGAGAACGAGTGGACATCTGTTACTGGGTGTGGTACGGATTTACTCGAGAAAGGCCAAGTACTTACTGGCGGATTGTAATGAAGCTTTTGTCAAGATTAAAATGGCCTTTCGACCTGGCATGGTTGACCTTCCGGAGGAAAATCGGGAAGCGGCCGTCACCGCTATTACACTTCCGGAAGTGTTTCATGATTTTGACACCGCTATCACGGATATCAAGTAAATATTTGTGCATATGATGATATTTGTATGTATCGTGTACAAACTTGGGATTTGCCCGCGCTTCCGTTACCATTTGGAGGGAGATTTTCTCCTAGAAATCTTAGAATTTTAGAATGAATGGGGAAGTTATGGCTGTTGGGAATTAAGGATGTTGGGCTGTTATTTTCAGAATAAATCAGTTTTTACAAATTTATTAGCCCAAAAACGTACAGGATTAAGATTGCCTGCGATTTCGTGACCAATTGGAGGGAGAACAATTTGGAAGGCCTTGTAGGGACTTTGTTTATCAATTGACCTGTTCCAGAACCAAATGATTTTTATTATTTTACGATTTGACCCTCTGGAAAAGTTAGTGCTTTATAGTATTGTAGGGGTGATTGCGGTCAAAAAATTAAAAAGCAGAATAAATGGTACTATTTATTATGAGAATTAGAAAAGTTTGACTTGGCAAAATTATTGGTACTTCCCGTTTTTCGTATTATTATTTATTTAGTATCAAGGTGGTGTTGGATTACACAAAATATGGTGGGATTACGGATTTTTTCAAAAACATTTTTAAATGGGATTACGGATTACACATCAAAAAATTTGGGATTACTGCCTCTAAAAAATCTTGGGATTACGGATTTGGATTACAATTTCAAAAAAAATCCGGAATTACATTTTACTGGGATTACGGATTACATTTATCAAAATTGCATTTATTAAAGTTAAAAATCCTGAAAAATCATTT
>JAQGBT010006140.1:0-13055 GCA_034698585.1 Disparrhopalites patrizii
TTCAGAGGGAGAGAAATCAAACGATTCCGAGGTAAAAGTGGGAAATCAAAAGATTCAGAGGGAGAGAAATCAAAAGAATGAGAGGTAAAAGTGGGAAATCAAAAGAATGAGAGGTAAAAGTGGGAAATCAAAAGAATGAGAGGTAAAAGTGGGAAATCGAAAGAATGAGAGAGTTAAAGGGGAGAAAATGAAATAAAATGAAAACTGACCAATGAGAGAGACAGACAGAGAGAGAAAGAAAGGGAGAGGCAAGCGAAACAAGAAATGAATGGGAGAGATAGACAGAATGGAAAAAGCAAAAGAATGAGAGAGAGAGATAAAACTAAGAGATATAGAAGAGGGAGAAAAAAATTGGTGGACAGAGATTCATGGAGAAGACAAAAGGTTTATGGTAATAATGCAATTTCTTGTCTGAAAGATAGAGAGCAAAAAATAAAGAAAGAAAAGGACAGGAACAAAACAGTCCAGAAACAAATGATAGCAGCGGTAGTAATAGGAATTCATAGGCGGTAATACGATTTATATTCCTAAGACGAAGGCTTATTGGATTGATATCCACACCTAATTATCTGGTGACACACGGCCCAAATAAAAAGACACCCATCTAGGTTATAGCTGCCTTTGAGTAGCTTTTACAATAGTATTTCTTATACTTTATTATTGACACAGTGGTTGAATACAGCATGTTCATTGTAACTAACATCTATCCTCCTTCTTTTATTCTTTATGTAAATACGTGCGTCCCCGGGAACATATACATATATGCATGCATGATGTATGTGCGTAACTATCCCTTTCATTTGGAGTGTGGAAGAAAATCATCAATACAATCAGTTTAATTATTTCCTGAATTATTTCTCCCGCGACTGTATGACACGAATATGCGATGTGGGAAAAGATGAAAAAGCTCTGGAGTGATCACTTTGCTGTTTGTCTCCTTTTTTTGAGAGAGAGTCTGTGGTTTAGCGGTAGACTTACATCCTGTAGCCGAGGCAGGAGCCAATGCTTGTCCTTCCCTGTGAAGAGGAATGAAAGAGAGAGAGAGGGAGAGAGGAAAGAAGATGTGGTTGTCCGCTTTAATAAAAGGAATTAATTACTTGTACGAACACATCCCCGAGTGTATTAAAACTTAGCCACTGTTATTAACCACTGAAGCCGACAGCACCACTATCACCATCCAGGTTTCCATCCATTTCGTCATCCAATGAATCAACGTCTCCCCACATTTTTTTTTCTCTCCACCATACTAACTACTAATACTCCATTCCATTTGTCTTCCTCTACATCCCTTTTTGCTCCCCGAGTAAAACATACTTCGTTTTTTTTTTTTTTTTTTTGGAAAACTTGGAAGAAGGAAAAAGTAATTTACGGCTAATAATATGCAATTTTTCTCTCATGTCTTCCAAATCCGGACACATGAAGGAGTGGTATGAGTAAAAAATTTTTAGTCCATTACCATTCAGCACCTACTACTACTTCCCCCTACTTTTCAGATGGGAGAGGAGTCGGGCAATTCCGGAGATGAGCACTTGAGCAAATAGTATGTAAGGATAAATGATATGTCCTCTTCCCACAGAGACATTCATTAAGAGGAGTTATAATGAAAATCGAGTGCGCCTGTATGCAGGTATGCCCATACTTATTAGAGATGTTCCAGGGAGATTGGTGAGGTACTCCCTTTAAGACAATGACAAGTCCCGTTCCCCCATTAAATTTCCCCATTAATTAGCACACATATAAAGGAGGAGGGGACCGTTAATGGCGAGGAGGTAGTAAAAATGATTAAAAAGCAGAGACGCACCGCGTGAAGGGAGATCCGTCAGGCACGGAGGGAATGAGGGAAGGACAGGCAGAGAAAGAAGATTGGGTGAGACGGAATTCCAAGGAAGAAGGATGAACCAAACCAAAGAGAAAGGCGGGAGAAAGGATGGATCAACCACAGTGGGAAACGAATGGAGGAAAGCATGGAAAAAAGACAGACATTTGGAGGAATAGGTACAGAGTGGAAGCCAGAGGAAGAGAGAGAGAGAGAGAGAGAGAGAAGTGTGGAGCAAGAAAGGAGAAAGTGAGAGAAAGAAGCGAGAAAATTAAAGTGAGAAGAGTAAGGATGAAGAAAGGACATCGAAAAAGGAGACAACGTCTGAAAAAGGGAATAAAAAAGAGAAAAAGTGAGAAAGAAGAAAAAGCCGGAGAAAGAAGCGAAATAATCAGAGAAATAAGAGAGAGAGTTGGTGAAAGAAGAAAAAGTCGGAGAAAGAAGCGAAATAATCAGAGAAATAATATAGAAAGTTGGTGAAAGAAGCAAAATAATCAGAGAAATAAGACAGAAAGTTGGTGAAAGAGAGACGAGGTTTAAAGAAGAGAATTAGCAGGAATAACGTAAGATAATGAAAAGAAAGAGATAAACGAAAATTAGCCGGAAGTTAAGATGAATGAAAAAAAAGAGACAACCAAAGAAATAGAAAAATTTGGGCGAAAGGTAGCAAAGATGAATGAATAAAAGGAAGAAAGAGACGGAAAGAAAACAAATTAAAGAGCACATAATGGAGAAAAGAGTTAAAGAGAAATCCCAAGAAAAAAGAAAACCGAAAAGTATGTATATAATGACTACGGGAAGGTTCAGTACAAAGGATATAGTTACAAACGTACCTATACAGATGGTATAGGGATAACAAAACAGAAAAGTGCGATGAATAGAAATCACAAATGTGTGTAGGAATCACAAATCACGGGGGCGGAGAAAAGTGCAGTAGAAGTGTATTTCTTTGTTCATCCTTGAGAGGAAAGCAACGAGCGGTAATAATCATAATCACAATGAAGGACATTGGAATGGGGGAGGGAAAGAGGGCAAGATAGAAAGAGACAGAGACAGAGAGAGAGTGAGAGAGAAAATTTCCCTGGTAAACATCAAGTAAACACGCGTCCCGTCGACTCCCAACCCACTTTGCGGCATTTGATGACACAGTACTGTGCGTGCGGTGGGAAATATATAGACAAAACACACTCTGCGTCATAGCCTAGAAGTAGCCATATAATCTGTAGCTAATGATTGAAAATTACCCAAATATTTTGATAGGTTTTTTTGGGGGGAGAAACAGTTTAAATTACTAGGGCGAAACATAATTAGGAAGGAGGAAGGAATTATCCTCCCCTTCCCGTTTTGTTTACACCAATCTACCCGTCGCTAGAGCTTTGTGTATAAAAAGACACATCCGCATATACATATGTTATATGTACAGGAACAAAAGAAAATTGTCCTTTTGCAATGTGAGTTGTTGTTGTGGTTTCTAGGGGTTCCAGCACCCAAAAAAAAATATTGAAAGCACATAGTGGATGAAAATTGGGCAGAGGTATGAGGGAAGTAAACATTCCTCCTTTCTTTCTAGCTCCATCTTATACCTATAATGTATAGAGTGTATACAGACATATGTATTATTATATATATAACCTACTTCCCCCAAGCCGTAAAATGGTAACGTGGCAATCGGAGAGGTAATAGCGGGACTTTAACAAGAAGGTCTTGAGAGTTTAAAAGGGAGAGAGAGAGAGATTTGATAGTGAGTAAATATATTGATTTTATTTTTCTCTTTAACCACCCCTCCCCCTCCCGGCGTACACACGTTCACACTAATAAACTAATCAATATCATATGAAATAATCATCCCTCTTGGCTAATACAATTTCAATGGGGGGGGGGTAGAGAGACAATAAAACTGTATTCCACCTAAGTATATCCGATTCCAGGTGAATGTGTTACTCCTATTCCCCCGCCAGCAATAATTCAATGATAAATAAACCTAACGAGGGAGACATTTCCTCTCTTCAAACCTTTTTGATTATAGTAACATGAACGTGAATGTGCATCCATTACATACACGTTCATATTAAAAATGTGCGTAATAATTAATCCCCATGTTATCTACCCATCTCCTTCAACCTTTCCTAATGAGTTTAATGAATCACAAATGGCTGGTTGCAAAATGCATTAATAAGATCCAGAGGTAGGACTATTAACAAACAGTGGCGTGGGGAGTGATAGACCATTTTCTCGTCAAAATGTTTGCAAGTACCAAGGACGACATCAAGTAGATAAACTTTGAGTATTGCGAAAGTCATAATTTGGGGTTGGGACGGAGCATATTGCCAAACAAGCTATCACTGGCTATCATTAGTGCAATTGAGTTGTGAGGACGGGCTCATTATACATGGTAAAATCCTGCTTTGTCAACAAATAATACATTGTTTCCTCAAAAATCCACAAAGAAGTACATTTGATATGAGCCAACAGGAAATTGAACCTGGAATTAAATGGTAAAACAAAACCAAAATGAGTTCATTATTAGCCAAAAATATGTTTACTGTGTCCGCTGTAGGACAAGCGTAATGTACGTCAATGTAACTTGTTTTTCTTCATTTGATTATTTTTTCAAACATTTTTATTTTTCAAGTAGACCACCGTTGTTGCCTCTTATATCTTCCATGTACGAATGTAGCTATTTTTGGAAATTCTCTACAACGACACAAACATCATTGCGTGTGCTCTTGGCAACATCAATTAAACACCCCCACGATTGTGGGGGCCAGGGCGAGAAAGAGGGAAAGGAAAGGAGGAATGGAAAGAGAAGGAGGATGGGAGTGAAAATTATTGACGTCAAATAAAATTATATCCGGTAAGCTTCCTTAACCCTTTTGGCTAGTAACCGTGGAGCTCTGCTCCCGTGAGCACAAGCTTTGAGGCCTCCCAACTGGATTTCCAGGATTTACACACTCAATTAGAGTTGGTGGTCAGTCATGGTCGTAGATGCTCAAGTATATAGTAATGGCATTCCTAGGGGTAGAGCATCCCCTAGATTGGCAGAAGACTTGACTGACGCTCTCCGCACTGTGAAATGGATGTGGAAGGTCTACTACAACGTAGGCACGGATATCAGTATTTGAATGGCTACTATTAATCTACGAAGAGTATAAATATATGTATATACTGGTCACCGAGAAACATTTTATCCTCTCTATAGCTCTATGTTCCCGCAACCGTGCAAATTATAAAAAGTATGTATTCCACTCGGAATTTGATTGTAAATCTAGTAAAAATATCTTCATCTGCATCCGAGAGGAGTTGACCACATTATAGTATTTATTTACTGGCCAAGTTCAACCATGAAAATTTCTGCCCATGTAAAAATTTGTAAACAAAAGCAATTTCAATTAAATTTTCAAATTAATTAATTTTTAAATGAATGAAGAAAACTATTTCTGGGCAAGTTACTTATGCTACTTTTTGAAAAAAAATGGCATTGTTTTTTTTTTGTGCTGGTTACATAGTATTTCTTCTTGAGGTTTAACCACAGTTGGTTTAAAGGGCTTTGGCCTGTGTCAAGGAAGGGGATGGGGAAGTTTTTAAATTGCCACATTATTGCTAACATTATTGGCCAACCTGGAGATAGATATATTTGGCCAGACTTTGGGAGGATTTGCTGTCCCTCAGGGCAGTACAAATAAAGAAATGTGTCCTAGCAATCTTTTTGAGGTTTACACATTTATATTTTTTAAACGCAATCAAAACCATTAAAAATGTTCCCCATTAAATTAGATGCTAAAAGCAACTTCGACAAATTTGTTCTTGGAAACTGAAAACAAATCAATTTGATGAAAATCCTGATTTTTTAACACGGCGCGAAACTGCTATAACTTTATCAGTTTATGTCTGATCCAATTGAAAATGTTTTCCCTATAGATCATGTAAAATTCTGTACGGGATACATATTTATTCTTGCAACGATTGTGGGCTGTAGTGCTAGGGGAAGGGGTAAAATGTTTCTGAGTGTCCCGCACCTTAAAATTGTTTTTCTCCCTGAAATAAAACACTACTGCTTCTAGTAATCTCCGTTACACCCACACATTCTACATGAATCTCTCCAGTCTGGAGAATTGGATGCATTGTACATAAACTAAAGCTCTGTCGTGTAGTTCCATTCACTGCTTGTGACGCTTTCGTAGGGTTTTGTTGTCCCGACTAATTTTTACTGGGATTTTAATAAAGGGAATGTGTGCGTAAATGCTACTACTACCACTACATACCACTCCTTTTGTGTCTATTGACAAGTAACTTTGGAAATAAATTGAAATTTATTCAAACTTTGACAATGTTCCTTCATTACAACTTCTACTCCGCTCATCTCACTAGAACGCATTTATGCACTTACAGATTACCGTTTACCACATGGCCGGAGCGGGAGAGACAATACGGGATGGATGGAGATGAGGCAAAAGAGGAAGGGAGATGTATAGAGCTTTTATTTCCCTGGAGGAGCGGACAAAATTTCTTGGAGTCTCTCCTGTTTATGTGTTTTATGAGGCAATTTATAATTATCATTATCATGTCCCCACTTTTATCTCTTCGCCACCAACGACGACGGCGACGAGTAATCATAATAATACATACCACCCCTACCATCCAGTTGGCTCCAACCACCATCCTTTTTATTAGGAGATGCGTACACATGACGAGGTCATTTGACATCATTTTCTAATCTTCTTCTTACTTTTGGTGGGAAGGGAGCAACCAGTAGCTTCAAAAGCAAAAGCTTTCTGACTCCCACTTTGAATGAGCGGGCAGAGAAAAGAACAGAAACTGTGGGGAAGCAAAGCCCGAACGAAAGGGACAAAACTACAGGAAGAAAGTGAGATTTAGACCAAATTGGGAAAGGAAAGAGAGAGAGTAAGTATAGGAGATGCATGGAGGAAGGAAGAGAGAAAAAGAGACCTTTTTGTTGAGCACAATATACAAATGTAAGTTACGATTAATTGAGAACATGAGAGGCACGTCCAAGTAGGTTTTCTGGCTAGGGAAAAACCATGAGAAGAACAACGAAAGGAGAGATGAAAACAAAACTTTCTCCACATTTTGTACACACGTCACTTTTTGGAAAGTTGGGTAACTCCAAAACCGTCATTGAGGTAATCCAGAGAGTACAGACGTACGTACATATGTGGTACTATGACCAAAAATAAAATCCTTATGTAAGTACAAGCAAGCAGACAACACCATTATATGTATACATATACATACATACGTTTGCAGTCCGCAGAGATAAGTTTGCTTTTTTTTAGAGACGTAATGGGTGCTTTGCAATACTCGGACATTTGCCCGATTTCTGGAATTCACACAATCCCATATCCATAACATAGCAGGAATACCGTAATTCTTTGAAGTCTGTGGGTTTTTCAGCGTACCCAATATTTTTATTTGTTAAGCCTATAATGTGTTGTGGGAAAAAGAGGGATGGAGGCAATTAACAGGGAAAAGGCAGAGGAGAAAGTATGGAAAGAAAAAGAGAATGGAAAGAGAAAAAGAGTTGGCCAGAGTAAAGAAACCCAAACAAAAAGTTTTCTATCACCACCTCCTGCTACTCTTCAAAGATTCCTTATCATAACTCTTATGGTTCTGGTCTAATCCTGTAATACTTATCCCCTAAAGTGCATTTGACTACCAAATCTTTATTCCTTTTGTGTCCTCCTAACCGAGATTACGTCCGTTGAATGTAGGAAAGATGACATGATTGACGAGTTTATAATAGAGATAAATTACACAACGTGGATGTCACCTTGTCAACAAGCTTAGTTTTAGTCCTTCAAGTTACCGTCCATTTGTCCAGATTGTCAAGCTTAGGTGGATATTAGTAGGAAAGCGTGACGAGGAAGGTACTTAATGTCATTGAATGAAACCTGCTTTAAAAGAAAGCAGGAGAATTGAATCCAGTTTAAAAATGGATGTCATGTGCTTTCCTCAGACTTACCCATTAGCCGTGGTAACAAAAATGTCTTCACATTCTCGCTAATCTCTCCAGAATTTCTCCTTCTGTTTTGCGTCAAAATTACTGGGAATTTACTAATATCTTGTAATATTTTTTCAAAAAGAATAAAATCTTGCCATTGTCAAATTTTTGACATCAATGCAACCCACCGATTTCATGTTTTGGAGGATTAACCAATATTCCATGATTCATTGGGGGGAAATAATTTATTGTTAATTTATTTATTTATGATTTAAAACTTCCGTGATTTTTAGGGAAAATTGATCACAGACATATGGTTAGTTGATCTGAAGATATCCTCCATCGCGACATCCTACTTGTCCTGGTCTTTTTTTTCTAAAAGTAGAGAATAGGATTGTCCATTTACTGTAGCATGTAGTCTTAAGTATAATACAGTGAGCATGTTGGAGAGTAAATCGAAGAGAAAAGAATACAAAGATTGGAGTTTATATACAAGTGATATTTCTCTGATATTCATACAGTATCCATGGACAGTGAGGAAGGATAAGCTACTTCAATTTCCGGGGGTTGGAATTTGAGCGCAATCTTCAGGAGCAAATGAATGTCTGGGTTGATGTAAGATTTCCAGGCAGAGGAACAAGATAAAAAATAAGTTTTATCCTCAATCTTGCTCTCCCTTTCCTCGTCAGTAGATACACACACACACGAGGCAAAGCCACACGAACAGTCCTGAGGACATGATTTATACAATATGTATAAGAGCCGAGAAAATTCCTTTGAAAGTCTTTCTCAAGTCTCTCTCTCTCTCTCTCTCTCTCTCTCTCTCTCCGCAACGTGATCTTGGCTACAAACTGGTACATTATCATCTTCTCAACTCGATGGCATTACTGACAAAACCAGTGCAACAGGCTGTTTTCCCCGTTTCTTCCTACACTTTTCCCTCTCCTACCACTAACATTGCTTTCACTATGTATAACTACATTTTTTCCCCAGACTTGTGGAGCAAGAAGGAATTCATAAATAAGGATTATTTTTCTGTATTCAACCCGTACTCTCAACACAGTTCCTTTTGGTCCTTGGTTTTGCTTCAATCGACAAGATGTAGACGGATAAGGAGGCACGTCGATATTTTCTCCTTTACATTTGCCCAATATTGCAAACGATACCCAATTCTGACTACAATTCCTTTCTCGTCCTTTTCTCTTATCCCTTTCTCTTCCCGGGACTGAGACATTGTGGCAAAATTACCAACTGGAACTTGCTTCCCCATGGTTGAAGATTTTTTTTTTTTTTTTGGAGAGTGAAAAATACGTGTATTATATAAGGGAGAGAGAGGAATATGGGAGAAATCATTTCCCAGATTCTAATGGAAACAAATATTGCTAACATCTTTATATGCCGTCCTTCATTTTTCGGGTGTTCCGAATTACCTTGATTCCGGAAAAAATCTGCACTAGCATAGACAGAAATAATCATATACATGTGTAAAGAAGCAGGCACATACGTAAAGAAGGGAACCGTGTAGAAATAAGGAGAAATTCAAATAAAGAAGGGAACCAAGAAAAAAAAGAGAAAGAAAGACGGAGTGAAAGGAAGAGAGAAAGTTTGAAAGGATGTCAAAGGATCTTATATTACACCATACATACCAAACATATGTAGATACATATGTATGTACCCACATTTCTCATAGGAACCTTTGTTATTGTAAGCTTTTATATGTACTATTTTTTTACACGTTCTGCCCACGCTCTCCATAAGTTTCGTATATTTCCCTGGACTCATTATTACCAGAATAAATATGCTCTACTTTCTTTTTCCTTTTAATTATTATGATTTCCACAGTATTATCCCACCTTGTATATCTCCAACCATTTTGATTTCCAATTGGCATTGGTACACGAACTCATCGACTCCCCTGATACAGTTGAAGGGCATGAGTCAGATCAGGAAATTTGGTACGACTTGATTGTTCAATCAAAATGAACTCAATGTCTTCCTTGACACTCCTTGTAATATTAACCTTAAAAAAAACTCCTGGTTGCCACATGTCTTTCCCATATTTGCTAATAATTTCCTTAATTACCGTCGTGCTTCTCCAATGACAGGTATTTTTGCATATGTATGTCTATTTCCCCTCAGGAAATCTGGCTATGCATCCATTCAAGAAACCGGCAATGAACTTCGAAGTGAGGAATTTATGACATTTCCTTCCCCCAGAGAAATAACTACTACTGTTGAACTCATATTTTTAAAACCCCGTACCGAAGACAGGTAAAAATAAAAGGGAATTTCTCTTTCATTGTGACAGCCGTCAAGTCATGTTTAAAAGAAATATTTATCTGCGTAGTGGTACAACTGGAAGAAGGAAAAACGTCAGAAAGTTTATTTTTGTACGTAATATTTGACAAGCACAACCAGAGTGATTTCCTCCCAAATTGAATGTGCATGCAGAACATGAACAACATTGTTTGTTTTGCTCTCCAGGAATTTAATAAATGTCGTAAATGATGGTAAAACCTGACGGGAAATAGTCTTTCAGTGCATCCTTTTCTTTCACGTTACTGCGGTATTCGGTCGTGTCAATCAAACTCCAGAAGAAAAGTACAGGTGTATATAAGGAACAAAAAATATCCAGTCAAATATATTAACACCACCAGAAAATACGTCAATGGTAAGAACAAAGAAATTCAGGATATAAAAAAAACAAGTGTATGGGTTAAAATTTACAAGATAAAAGAATTTTTCTCCGCTCAAGTGCCACCCATGGAAACTCGGAGTGGAATTTACTGCCGATTATTTCCCATTACTGCGTTGGCAGGAAGGTAGCACGGAAGATGTTTGGACGCAATTTCATGAATTCTTCATAAGAATGCCATGAGGGGGAATCCTGTGCTTTGAGAAGGCTTCAAAAAATCCTTGTTACCATGGAATTTGTTCAGGCATGAAAGCATAGATACGATATTAAAAAAGAAAGGACTTGTCTTGCTTCATGCCATCATCCATGGATGAGATGATTTCATTTCATCTTCCTTTAAATATTTTTTCCCCGACTTTTTTTTTCATTTCTTTTATTACGTCTTTACTAAGAAAAGTCTCTCCCGAGAAATACTGACAGAATTCAATTTGTGGGAAAGCAGTGAAATCAATCGTTTTTTAAAAAAAAGTCAAGATCAAAAGAGTAGCAGAAATAGCAAGGAACTCCAAAGGTTTCTAATTGTAAGGACTACATTAAATGTAGCGAAGTCTAGGAATTGGCCTTGTCTGTACCTCCCACTGAGCAAAGGCCTTCAAAAGTTGGTGGTTGGAGAAAGCACGAATGACGTTTATACCAATTCGTATGCAATATTTACGTTATTATTTAATCTAGACATAAGGCCTCCATATAATAATTACAAGCCCAAAAATAGATGAATTGCCAATTTAGAAATCTATTTTGTCCTCTCCATTGGAGATTCGAAGAAAATTGAAAGTTTTTGACTGCTCTGCGTGTACCCAAATGATGATTGTGATAGAAATATTCCATACAAGTGCCAAGAATGACAGTCTGACAATCTGAGTCAGACTGTCCCCAATTGTTAGGAAGGGAATGTGGGTAATTTCTTCCTTTCAGCTGAGCTTATGCACAATATTGGGAGGACTAACTTTTTACCAGACAAAAATATTCTTTTTGGAGCTCTTACATGTCTATTTAGTCATCGTAATCAGCATATCGAAGCGAGGGTGACCTGCATAATTTGATCAGCTCCATGCGGCCTTAATGCAGAAATGGTCAAATCTATACAATTTAACAATTATTGACTATTTTGCCGTTCTTTTGAAGATTTTATTCGATTGGACTTTGACCCCGGGAGAACACCTTTATTTTTTGCTGTACTTTCAGCCTAGACAAAGATGTGTTGATAGGCAAGTTGATATCAATCAGTTCGCCATTTTTTACTCGTGATAATTTTAATTTACTAGACGAAATAATAATAATCACACAGACAATGAGGAGTTTATGGAAGAATTCATATCATTTATACAGAATTCGTGCACATGCATAAATGTGAACCCAAAAAGACGGGGAACGTTTCTATCTATCCATTTTGTTTTTATTCTAAAAAAAACGGTGGTACCCCTTCTCCATCCGCCCCGAAATTTCGGGAATAAAAGAAATGAAGAAGGAGCAGTCAGGGCAGAGTTCGGGTATAGTTTCTTGACTCAATTTGGTATACTTTTTTTTTTACTCCTCATTAAATCCTACCCAACCGTGATAATGACGCCGAGAAAATGAGTGGAGTGAGCGGCTCCAAACAACTTTTCTCGGCTCAGTTAATTAGAAATCCTGTTCAATATTTATGAAACAAAAAGAAAGGAAAGGTAATAGGTACATATAAAATTATAACTTTTTCTTACATTATTAAGATTTCTTTAGGAAAAAAAATTTCATTTCACACAAAAACAAAACCTTTTTCGGTGCAGAACTAGTATTACTAAAAGAGATAGAAAAAGAAAGTTTTATTTTCTTCCACGTGAAATATGAGAGACGATTTTAGATACCGCAACGTTGGAACAATTCTAGGACGAAAAATCTGTCTTAAATTTCTCCCCTTTTGTCTCTCTGCATTGATAAATGCTTCAAAAATAAATCAATAACCATCAAATGAAGTCAGAGGAGCTAGATGAAATTCAATCAGTCAAGGGAAAATGACTTCCTTTTTTATAATAGACCTACAAATAAGTTATTTGCCACGGTCGAAGCCGATTCTTTTTAAAAACCCATGTCATTAGTTACAATTTAGAACTGTTGATAGAATTACTGTTGTAGCCTTTTATTTTTCCAATTTCAGCACATTTATCAGCGTGTATACATACGTACTTGTGCTGTAAATTGTGAAGAAAATAAAGGTGAAAATAAATGGGAAGCAATAAAATAATGATGTTTCGTCCGGTTTGCAATTAGTTGATCATTTACATCCGTAATCAAAATCATTGCTTGCCGAGGCGAACGTGAGAGAGGAATGGGAGAGACGGACGATTTGGGGTAAAAAAATTATCCTAATACTCAAGGATAAAGTCCGGTGCTAGAAAGATTCAATCTTCTCCTGAACTATGCCTAGTAACACTTAATTCTTCCTGTCTTACGTGATTCCTACGAGAATATTAAACTTACTCAGTCTAATCAGCGGTGAGCAAACTTTTTCAATTGGAGGTCACAATTCATTTTTAGAAACAATCAATGGTCACCAGAAAAAAATTAAATAATAATTTTATAGTATAGAATAAATATCATTAATGAGA
>JAQGBT010006141.1:0-13052 GCA_034698585.1 Disparrhopalites patrizii
AAATTTGAAGTTAATCCGATCGATGGTTTTTGAATTAAAAAATAATTTAGATTTGCGATTTTGCAACTTCCTGGGATGAGGTCGACATCAATTGGTACTCCTGCAAAAATTACCATTATTCTGCATGCACACAACTTAATTTCGTATTTAATTCAAACTATCGATGTTTTGGCTTTACATTTTTTCCACCTTCTCATTCAGATTCTCTGTGCACGTTTCATACCAGCGCAAGAGCGGCTACACTTTTGGTTTTCACTAGTTTTGCACATCTGACTCCTACAGGTGACTCCGTAATTGAATAATAAAATAATTCCACTTTCATTATGCTCTAGAATCCTGCCATTAATAATAAAAAAAATTTGATCATTAGTTTTCATTATATCGAGTACCGCGATTTTTTATACACCTGTGTGCACCTTGTGGAAAAATAATTGGAGGTACAATCAACTTCAAAAACGTTTTTTATAGAAACTGCACGCGTCAGGAAATCCAAATTTTGTGGAGGTGTACTAGAACATTTCTAGATTGAAGTGCACTAACCTATTTGTTCTAGGAATCAATGCCGTAGTTAGTCAATGATGGGTGCCTTCCTAGAAAATAGGCCTATAATAGGCCTATTTTGTAGGCAGGTGTATAAAAGACAGATAGGCTGTAGGCAGGAGTCAAAACAAATAGGTTGCCCCTAATAGGCTACTGATTTTTACTAATTTTTTGCTTTATTTTGCTTGATAATTGAAAATATAGGCCTATTTTATAGGGTTTTTGTAGGCTGCCCGTTATTTTGTTTTCAAAATAGGCTAGGAAGTAGGAAGGGGATAATATGAAGGAATAGGAATAGGAAATAGGCAAATTAGACAGGCATTGTAAATGCTCATGACTGGTTCGAATAGCTACCCCAGCCTTGGCCAATATAACCTGGATCACCTTTAGTGTTACAAAGAATTGCATTTCAAATACGTATATTAAATACAAAATGCAATTAATGTATTAAAATGACGTATCATATATGCGTTCATTTGTATTTTAGAGCACAATCAACAAATTTCAGATTCTTTTTTGCCTTGGTGCACGTTTAAATTATAAAATACAGCAAAACACTCCCAAAAAATCTCGTGTATTTAACAAATGACAAAATACATGTGGAAAATATCTGTATTTGAAACTACAATTGCAAAATACAAAAATGTGTTTTAAATACGCATTTCAAATACATGTATTTTAAATAGGATGTATTTTGACCATCTCTGATGATTATTGATTAATGCATATTGGTTGTGTAGTGATTAGTGATGTACATGTCATGTGTGAATTCATTTGCCTTTTCCCTGTCAGAATATTTGAAATCCGTATGACCGACGAGGAATCGCAGCTGGTGAAAGTGTTTGATCGAGATTTTAGCTTGGCGGATATAACCCCACCTGAACCCGTACCTTCCACATCCCGATCGACGGGTCTTCGGAAGCGGCTCCGGAAGTCTTACGCCGCTGATGCGGACGTGGCTCTTGCCTACGACATGAATCCCTGTGTCAATAGACTGGCCATTGTCAGATTCGCGGAGAACAGCTTCACCGTGTACATTTATAATGCTGAGGACTACAAGTTGGCTCAGAAGCCCTTAGAAGTGAAACATTTTAACCCTGGGGCCAGTGAGGTCTTTGATGACGTCGTGGTTTACTTTCAAAATCAATTCCTAGCTGTGGAACGACGAGGATCTGGCGAAGCATTTTTGTATGTAGTCAATCTGCTTCCATCCCTCGAAATGACTTTGACCAACGACGATGACTGATTTTTGTGGGTCCTTAGACGTTTTTATGTTATAATGACAATGTTTTAAAATCATGCAGGGCCGGGGGCCGTTGTTTTTTTTTTATGTTTCGGAACTTTTTTGATTATTAAACACAATCTAGGTCTGATAAAGTAGCTTTAAGAGTATATACATTATACCAATACCAAGTACAAGAAAACGCATTTAAATGCGTTTATAGTATTTTAATCACATAATGTACATATACATATTATGTATATTATTATGTACTCGTACACAGAGATGGCCAAAATACATCGTATTTAAAACACATGTATATTTGAAATGCGTATTTAAAACACATTTTTGTATTTTGTAATTGTATTTTCAAATACAAATAATTTCTACATGTATTTTGTAATTCTTATTTAAATACACGATATTTTTCGGAAGGATTTTGTAATTTAAAAGTGCACCAAGGCAAACTATTATTTGTAATTTGTTGATTGCCCTCTAAACTCCAAATGAAAGCATATGATACGCATTTTAAATAAATTTAGTTGAATTTTATATTTAAAATACGTATTTTAAATGTCATTCTTTGTATTTCGTAATTCTAAATTCAAATACGTATTTAAAGACGTTACCAGCTACTTATGGATTGTGTAATTTGTATGTTATGTGTTCGACATGAAATACAATTATTGTAAAAGGCTAAAATATACATGTATGTAAGTGTGGTAAATAAGTACGTTGATTTTTATATGTTAGTAAATGGCATAATACCCGAAAAGATTATTGCTCAAGGTTTTAAGTGTGTCTGTGAAAGTGTGAAATACCTTCGGGATTTAATTTGCATTTATATAACCGTTTTTATATGACGTTATCAAAAATAAATCAGAAAATTACTATCAAACCACTTGTTAACTACCTGAAGGTTCAATTATAATAAAGTTAATGTGAAGGGACACACTGATACTGATCAAGACAACACAGAATCATAAATCATAATTAATTAAATAATAATAATTGAAGAATTGAATCATAATAATTAAATGATATATGTATGTATATATACAATATATCTGTAAATGATATAAATAATACACATATAAATAGATATATACACATCCATATGTCTGTATAGAAGCCTATTTTTTGGGTATGGGAACCACAGCAATGGATTCCTTCTCCACACTCTTGAACATCTCGGCCATCTCCACCTTCTTGAGGATGACCTCCTTGACCTTGTCATTCCGCGCAATGATGGCATGCACCCGCTTGGTGATGACCTGGTCATAGATCATGTCCGTCCAGGTGGCGGGGGCGTGTCGGGTCCGGACTTTGGGGAGGACCTTCGTCTCCGCCCCGGGCTCGACCTCCTCCTCCCCGGAGGAGGACCTGGAAGAGGACGATGAGGAGGATGTCCCGACGGCAGCGGCGCCGGAAGGTTTCGTCATGCTTTTTTTGGACTTGGCCACCTTTTTGGAGGAAGCTCCAACGGCAGGCTCCTCCTTGCGGGTCGTGGGCTTTAACCCCATGGGAACTTTGAGGTGACCTTGGAGGGACAGGAGGATGGCATCTCGACGCATTTGCTCCGACAATTCCTTGCTTGTGTCCGAGTACGTCTTGGCTGCCAGATGGAATATCCGTAAAACCATAATTGTTTTAAATTAAACATTAACATACATAGGTAATATATAGGGTTCCAAGAAACATTATATACCCCTCTAATCGTGTTTTCCAAGCAGAATTTTATTGTGGACCTGCGAAAAAAATCCCCATTCAAATCGAACGAGAATTTGCTAAGTTGTGGCAATTTTCCCGCACCAAGTTCAAAAATGAGAACTTTTGATTAAATTGATGTTTGATTCTGCTTCTAGGGACTAACAATAGGGTAAATTTACTGAAAATGTTTCTACAAACAAATTTAATGGCGAGTTCGGTAAAGGCATTTCTGAATGGTTTTTGCTTTGAAAAAATCATCACATATTATGAATTTTGGCAAACGCCTCCTAAAGGTTCATACGATACGTCTCCGCAATGTGGCGCACTCATAGCATAAATTTCATAATAATTTTTTTTGTAAAACTATCATTTAAAAGGCGTCCATAAATTCATTTTTTTAGTTTTCAAGACATTAATTAGTCTAAAAATCACTTTTGACTGCCATTTATTGTGCTTTAATGAAAACTATTAATTTTAGCATAAGTTCAATAATTTTTGAACTTGGTGGGGGAAAATTGCCATAACTTGGTCAATTCTCGTTCGATTTGAATAAGAATTTTTTTCTTATATTCACAATGAAATTTTGCTTACAAAACATTTTCTTATTCAGTTTTGCTCGGTTGTGGGAACATAAAGTTTTTGTCCCTAAAAGCAAAATAAAAAACATCGATTTTGTCAAAAATTTGGGTTTTTAAATTTTTTTGAAAAAACCGCCATAACTTAGTCAACCTTGGCTGGATCGAGATGAAATTTTTTTTCTAGAACCACAACAAAATTCTACATGGGAAACCTACTTGTATTACCCTGTAGCGTGCCCGCTTCATAAATATTATGGGGTATATAATGTTTCTTGGAATCCCCTGTACATACAATGATGCACTAATGACATGATTTTTTAATAGATTTAATTCTTTACCCGTAGGAACGGTGTCCACGACAATTTGCATCCAGCCGTACATCTTCAATTTATTCGCCCGCCACATCCGCCTGTTATTCCTACAGCAAAGGTACATCACGTACAGGAGGAGAAGAAACACGCAACAAAATACCTGGAAACAGTGTGTTTGAAATTTAAAAAAAAATTGCTGTATTTATTTCAGTCCAAGATGGAATTAGATGGAATATAGTACATTATTATTTATTATAATATGTATATATATATTAAATCCAAATCCTAAACATGTTCATATTGCACGTACAATCGAAATTGCCAGCTGGATCTCCGGGCTGGGGATAAATCCGTAGAGCTGGATAACAAAATCTCTTTCAAACAAACACAAAGTGTTCCGATCTACTCCTCTGTCCAAAAATGTGTACTAGGAGTTACTCTACAGCATTCCCATTTGTTTTTTTTATGGTTAATGGTTAAATTCATTTTTTTATTCGAATTATATTCTCTGTAATTGTAATACCTATTGGATATCCTTAACTTCATGTATAAAACGGAGCGAAAATCCTTGGAAGGTAAAACCCGAGCACAGGGCGAGCGTGTGTGGCATGTCCACCTAATTGTGTTTAAGAAATACATTTGTAATGATACAAAAAACATCTGTAATGCTACGGATTCTCCATTATCCTGCGTACAGTCCACTCTATCTATAACAACACCCTATCTGCACCAGGAAAAGTCCTCTTATAACGAACTGCTGGTATAGAGAATTTGTTAAAAAAATATGAATAATAATTAATTCAGATTATTTTCAGGCAACTTCTATAATTTTCCAAATTCTAACAATATTTACAAAATATGGCGTAAATATTTATATTTTAGTGAGAAAAGAAAGAAATTGGGCTGTTATAGAGTTCCGGTGTTGTTATAGAGAAAGCGTTAATGTTGAAGGGATAGCTGACTTGGGCGCTAATGCTCTTATAGGGACAAAGTGCTGTTATAGTGAGAGGAATGTGAGCGAGGGAAGAAAATACTCTGTTGTTATAGTCTAACTGCTGTATAGAGTGCTCTTACAGAGAGCGCACTTTACATGGTCAAGCTGGAGGGGGAATTCAGCACTGCTGTTATAGAGTAAGCGCTCTTATAGAGAGGTCCGGTATAGGGAGAGTCCACTGTATTATATAGATTGGACCTACCTGTATTATGGGACATTCAGATTTCCTTTTTTGTATTTAAATTATTTTGGGGAGAAATACTTGCGTAAATGTTTCTTGGTCGTTGGTGCTAGTTTTTGTGAGTAGGAAGTGTTCTGGGTGAAAACGAAATACGAACTTAATGGCGGATGTGCCCGAGACGAGGACTGCATCGTTGGTCTCGGTCACTTCGATGTCCCGACTAACTTTGATCTTCTCATTGGCCTTCAAGTCCCATTCTGACCAGATGAGGGACACATCGGATTTCCCGGGGATGTTGTAGTCCATCTGCTCCGGTTCGCTATATTCCATCCAATCCCGATCTTTGTGGTAGCTCGTCGCCACAACTCGCATCGTGTACTTCCCTTCGTACGGCATGTAACTTTGTTTGGCCTTTAACAATATTAGTAATGCTTTTTAGTGATCCAATTATTGTTGGGAGTTGGGACAATAATTGTGCAATTAACTTAATTACTTATAATTAATTACATAAATTATCTGGGTATGACATCCGAATCCGAATCGGTATTCAAATTCAAATCGGAATTATATTCAAATGTTTCCGTATTTTTATCGGAATTAGTATCCATATTTTTGTCGCAAAAATATTTTAATGGGAATTTATAATTACAATTACATTCGAAATTCAAATTCGCATTCAAAAGTTGACGTTTGGATTCCGATACTTTATTGGTATTCGAAAATTACTTCATTATTTTGCTAATTCCCGCCTTAGGGCAAGTTTTTTTTGGCAAATTCAAGTTATTGTAACGATGATTTTTTCAATTGGCTGTAATATAACTATTTCGTCCGTAAAAGCATCGATTGTTGCAAAGTCGGAGTTGCGGAGTCAATTTATAATTTTGTGCATTGATTTTGCGTTTATTTTAAGCTACAAATTATGCCAAATTGCATTACAAATAAATTTTTAAAAGTATTCGAAAAGTATTTGAATACGCATTTATGTGTCTGAGTATTTGAATAAAATTGTATTGGAATTTGAATTTATATCTTAAATATCCGAAATTTAAATTTGTACATATTCATAATTAGGAGAAACACGTATTTTAATTTTAATTTGAATTCGTATTTTTTCGCATGTCATTCCTTGCAAATTATACTAGTTCCGAGGTTTAGTTTTTGAGTGAACGTACAGATTCTTGGTTGTGAAAGCGAACAATTACATGTGATATACAAAATCTCAATGAAACCGAAAATGAATGCAAAGGCTTCCTGCCAAAAATTTGAAAAGCACTGTACATAAAAGCCAATGGAAACAACGTTGTCAAAAATTCCATTCAGCCACTTTTGCAAATTAAGAGTCCGCGCACATAGCCAAGAACAATTGTTCGAGTAAAAGGAATTAAAAAGCTTTTATACGGGGAATCCCTAAAATAATTTTGAATATTTGAGAGTTTCAAAAATGAAAGTTCACTCACCGAATCAAATACATCAAAAAAAAATATTAAGGGCAGTTTCACGTAAAAGCAAACAGGCTCATCATCGTAGCAATCGTCTCCCGCGCCCATCCATTCATTTGGATCCCTGCAATTATTCAAAAATGCATAGATTCAATTCCAAAAATATCAATTCCACAAAATAAACAAAAATATTGACCCATTACGAATACCTAAATCGAAGGGACGTGAGCGTGTTATTCCAATTCATTTGTAACTCCGCCGTAGAGGGACAGCCCGCGTAAACTGCTGAGTGCAACGAATCCTGTGCATTTCAACGATCGTTTTAAACGAAAATTCCATCATGGATTAACTAATAATTCTTCCAAAGTCTCCTTTAATTTTTTTTATACAAAAGTCAATGTCATTTAATTAAAAAATCCGTTTCAGAGGAATTTCTACCCCAATATAAGATCCAGCATCGTCGGGAACACAAGATTCGAAGGCGTTGACAAAGTTGAAGGAAATGGGGACAATTGTTGGATTGACGCCCGGGAGATTTTGCGGTAATTGTGCTGTTTAATAATAGCCCCCACAGCATTTCCCAAATTATAGCGTATTCAGGTGCTCACAAGGCACATTTGTCAAATTTGTTTTGGCACTGATATTATTATACTATTAATTATTATTGGATATATAACCTTCTGTTTTAACTGAAATGTAGATGGTGAAAGTGGTGGTGCCTTTCCTGGCGTCGATCCGACGCTCTGTGCCCACCTCAACCACCGACCCATTCCCGTTGTCCACCGTCAATTGGAGCTCCGTTAGCTTCTGAATTCGGTAGTCCGTTTTGTCTATTCAAGAGCTCAACTATTATTATTTTAATCACGACAAATATTCAGGTATTTCAAAAAAATGTCTTGCTACATATACAATGGACTCTCGCAATAACAACCCTATAAGGGAAGGACAAAAATGGTTGTTATATAGAAAAGTTGTTATATGGAACATTTATTATGTATACTACGTATACAAAGGGCTGAAAAATAAAGTTGCTATAGAGAAAAAGTTATTATAAGGAGAGTTGTTATAGAGAGAGTCCACTGTATTGTGTAAGTTCATTATGGAAAATAGTACAGTCAATTCTCTCTATAACGGTTTAGCAAAAAGCAGCCAGAAAAACCGTTAAAAAACGGTTTTAAAGGCGAGGAATTTGAAATTACCGAAAAACCGGTAAAGCGTGAGAGGGCGTGGCCTAAAGCCGGTATAGCAGATAGGAATTTATGGCGGGATTCAGAAATTTCAAAAAACGGGTATAGCATGTGTGGGCGTGGCCTAAAACCGTTATAGCAAAAGACATTTATTGGTCGGGGATTCAGAGCTTCCCCGGTATAACCAAAAACCGTTATAAAGTAACCGTTAAAGAGGAAGATTTTAGCACTGAAATGGACTCAGACGGGTTTGCAAACACCGTCATGGTGCGAAAACCGTTATAAGGAGTTCCGTTATAGAGATAATTGACTGTATGTGTGACAAGAAAAATTTAATTCGTTTACAAATTTAAATCGCTTACAAAAATTCGCTTACTTTAATTCGTTTAAAGTAAAAAAAAAAACAAGTAAAAATGCTGGTTGCATTACCAACAGATCCGGTTGTGGTAACGGCAAAGGACATCTCGATTCTTACAATCTGATTGTAGTCCAAGACGAATTTAGCCGGAAGTCTTCAACATTTCAGAAAAGGTTAAGCAGTCATAAAAAAAAACTTTCCAATTCTCACAAAAAAAGAAAAGAAAAATATTTACAGCTGCGAGCTGGCCGATTCCGATTCAGCTTCTATTCTTTCTGTAACCAAAACAAGTTGTTAATATGAATTTTCCATTGGTATACACATGAGTGGGTTATAAAACTATATAAAAACTAATTCTGCACGAAAGGTGCTTGAATAAAATGGAAAAAATGGTGCTTGAAATTGCGTATTCAATATTTTTTTTTTGAATACGTCAGTTAATGTGAAATTTAGTTTATATGGACTTACTAAAGCTACTCGGGATGACGATGATCCCATATTCATACGGATCCCCCGTCACATACTTGAAGAATCCCAACTCCGCCGCCTGACGACTCGTGTTCACCCACCTGAATAAATTGTTATTCAAGTTTGTCCTCGAATTATATTTTTGAGTTATTTGCAAGACATTTAAAAGAGAGGTTCAAGGAACTTACACTCTTAGAGGATCATCGGCAATGCGAGAAAATCTCTCTTCCGCCGGATGCAAGTAGCTTTGATGTATGAGGGAGTACGCGGAGACCTGGAAGGCCATCAGGGTGGAGTACGTCGACGTTGAGCCCAGATTGTGGTGCTGGAGCGGAGGTCGAATGCTGAAATGCTGTCAAAGGTAGAAGCATTTCATTCCATCTTAATTTCAGCATTTTATTTTAATTTTAATTTACTCCTTTCAGTTAATTTAAACACCATTTAATTTTAATTTTAATTGAAGCATTTCATTTTAATTTTAATTGAAGGATTTCATTTTAATTTTAATTGAAGCATTTTATTTTTATTTTTATTGAAGCATTTCATTTTAATTTCAATTGAAGCATTTCATTTTCATTTAAATAATTGAAGCATTTCATTTTCATTTAAATAATTTAAGCGTTTCATTTAATTTACATTAAACGCCTTATTACGTTTTTGCCATGATGAAATTCACTGCAATTCAAGCCATAATTTTAGCCGCAATTTAAGCCGCGATTAAATGTGCCATAATTAAATTTGCACACAATAAAATTTGGCATAATTTAAGCCGCAACTAAATGCGCCACAATTAAATTTGGCAAATTGCAAGCAGCAATTAAATGCGCCACAATTTTTGGCAAAATGCAAGCCACAATTGTATGCGCGGTAATTAAAGCACACAATGAAACTTGGCACAATTCAAGCCTCAATTAAATGCGCCGCAATTAAATTTGCCACAATTCAAGCCGAATTTAAATGTGACATAATTAAATTCGCATATTTACAAACATAAATTTACAAACAATGAAATTTGTCACAAATGAAGCCGCAATAAAATGCGCCATAATTAAACATAATATAGAATGCAATTTGCGCACAATGAAATTTACCACAATTCAAGCCGCAATAAAATGCGTCACAATTAAATTTGCATCTCCTATGAAAGTTGCACATAATGAAAGCCACATTAAAGCGCACAATGTTTGCCATTATTAAAATTTAGCGGATAAAAATTGAATTATTTTTATAATGCAGCTACTCAACGATCAGACCTGAACTCGAACGATATTGCTCGTATAGTTTTGCCGAATCTCGGGATCCCCATAAGGACAGTAGGTTTTAAATTTCCTTGTCCCGGTGCGAAAGACGTTGTCCAGGTCCTCCTTTTGATCTCTGTCCTGGTTCGCCTACAGAAATACTCAAGGAATGTTGCCAATACTTATCCGGTTTTACAATAAAATAAATAAATATAAATATAATATGTATTACATGAAGAGTTCTTCACCTTCACATAAGTACTGAGCTTGGACACGAAATTGTTATTCTTGATAATGAGGACCCAGGGAATCTCCCGCTTCGTAATCCCCGTCACATTCTTTTCCGAGTTGACAATGGCCACTAACTGCGCGGTGGGCGAAGAGACAGGCGCATTAGAAATCAATTTATTTTTAACTGAATTTATCTCTAAGTAGCTGAATTGCATTTCTCCAGCGAAAAAACGATGTCGGAATTTTTTGGCCAAACTACGTTCAGTTGATTTCCCCTAGCGTAGGAAATCATAATATTTTTATCCGTCACTCTGTGACCACCTCAAGGGACACCGCAGCATTTTTAACTTTTTCGCCGTTTTGGCTACGTTTTGGCTGGAGCATATCCGCTACTCATTAGATTTTTAAGAAATTCGGCGAGCGCACGCAAAACGGAATGATGTAGACCCAATTTAAAAAATTTCCCGATTTTGATCACGATTTTGGCGTAAAGATTGTGTATTAACTATCATAAATACAGTTTCTAGCGAACGCAGGTGAAAATTGATAAAATAAAAAAATTGGATCTAGACAATTTAGTTTAACATGTTCTCGCCGAGTTTCATGAAAATCCTTATATTAGCGGCCAAACGCCAGCCTAAACTGCGAAAAAACACGGTTTATGGCGATTTTCCGGCGAACCGAGATCAAAATCGGGAAAGTTTTAAAATTGGGTGTAGATCATTCCGCTTTACTTGCTGTCACCGATTTTTTTTTAAATTATTAGCGGCTGGGCTCCAGCCAAAACGCAGCTTAAACGGCGAAAAAGTGCAAAATGCTGCGGTAGGTGGTCACAGAGTGCCCGATAAAAATATTATGATTTCCTACGCTAGGGGCTATCAACTGACGAAGTTTGGTCGAAAAATTCCGACATCGTGTTTTCGCTGGAGAAATGGAATTTAGCTACTTTCTACGCATTTTTGCGAATTTTTTGAATGGAAACATGTAAAGCTATGAATGAAGGAGTAAATAATTTGAATTTGCCTCCAAAAGTCGATCTTGAGTGTCGAAAAGGAGGGAGAAGGGCCGGCCATCATGCAAGCCGGGATTTTCGGAGAGGACCGTCCGAATCATGCTATAGCCCGGGCTGGGTCGGAGCAATATCAGGGACAAAGACCCCGTCGAGCCCCAGTATAGCTTTAAAATATACATTTCAACAAATTAATTTGCCCACTCCAAAAGGGTGGAATTTTGTACTTTTGCGGAAAATCCCAGAAATAATATCCCGGCACATTCAACCTGACCTTTGGCCTTTGAAAATGAGATGAACAACAAACAATTAGGGCGATGTAGCACATTAAGCAATATATTTCTTGCGCCCAAAAACATTAGGATAGAATTTGCGTTATTTTTATGCTCACATGGCGTTTGGAGGTCAAAAAGGCAAAGTAGGCGGTATCGGCAAAAGCCATGACCTTGATGACATGCTGCCGACAGAGTTTAATGGCTTTCTCGTACAACGTTTGCCGCTCCGACTCGTCTGCCGACATAATGTACTTCACGGTGTACTCCAGTACCACGTAGCCTTCTTCTTCCAAGGGGAAGCCCCGGAGGTGGGAGAATTCCCCGCCGCTGTTCCCGCTAAAATTGAAAACAAATTCTTACATAATTTGGAATACTCGAGTCTGCAAATTGTGAAATACACGTTAAAGAATTTTTACGTAAGACAATCTGGTAATTTTTTTTAAGAAAGACAATCTGGTATTATTTTTAAAAATACATCTTTGCAAATTCGCAGAAACGTCTTTTGCAAAATCTCAACGAAGATACGTTTGCGAATTTTCACCAAAGACACTTGCAAATATTTACGAGTTACGTTTTTTTTTCGCAATACTTTTGTTCTTTTCCCCGCAATACTTTTGCAAATTTTCAAGAAAAAGATTTTTGCCAATTTTAGCGAAATGCACTTGCAATTTTTTAGGAAGATGATTGTGCGAATTTTCAAGAAAAGGCACTCGGCAATTTTTCGAATAGACTTTATTAGATTTAATTTTGCCAATAGATTTTCGCGAAAGTCAGTTTTTTTTTGCGAAATGTCAAGATATTCCATTTATAGGAATTTTTATGAAAGCCACTTTTGCGAATTTTCTTGAAAGATACCCGAAAATTTCCACAAACATTATTTTTGCGAAAATTTCGAGAAAGAAGGTTTTGCGAATTTCAACGCAATACACTAAGCAGAAAATACAGTGGAGTCTCTCTATAACAAGTCTCTTTATAACAACATTTCTGTGTAATAATATTATTTTTCCAGCCCCTCGTACATGTAAGGTACATATTTAATGTGCTATATAACAACATTTCCCTGTAACAACATTTTTCGCTCTTCCCTTCAGAGTTGTTATATAGACTCCACTGTATTTATTTACATTTTCTCCTTTTCACGAAATGAAACTATTTTCCGCGTGACAGAGAGGTTATAAATAAATATAATTTTATATTTATATTTATATTTTTTATAATAATTTTATATTTATAATTATATTTTTTATAATAATTTTATATTTATAATTATATTTTTTATAATAATTTTATATTTATAATTATATTTTTTAT